>VYZR01106859.1:280-54371 GCA_013400675.1 Oxylabes madagascariensis
GAGCAGCCTGGGACAGTGGAAGTTGTCCTTGCCCATGGCAGGTGATCTTTAAGGTCTTTATTTTTTGTGATTTCAAACAAACCCAAAGTACCACATTTCTATGTAAAACACTATATAAGAGAGTCACATCTCAAAAAATAAAAGGTCATTTTATTCTGAACCTTCTAATCGAGAGTCTGTGCATAACAGCAATACTCACATCTTTTGTACTCCCTGAGCAGACAAAAATCCACGGAGGGGGGCACAGAGGGAGCCAGGATCCCCCGACACCACCCCCAGCACCCCAGTGAGCCCCCAAACCCCGGGAGCAGATCAATCCCCTCCTCCACAGGGGCCCTGAAACCACGGCGGGGAATTCTCCTCGACCGAGGCGCAGGCAGAGATGAATAAAATCTTTCCTGCACATTTACAACACATTTGTTCATGGATGTGATTTAGAGCTCGGTGTCAAGGCGTCACCCGGGCTGCATTCCAAGGACCCACAGAAAACAGGGAGCTTCTGCACTCCGGGATAATGTTGATTTAGGGGCTGGTGCAATAACACACATGGGCTATTATATTTTGTTTCTTGGCATTCCTATTCAAAAATTGCCCTATAAAGAAGGGAGAAGATGTTAAATAAAGTTTAAATGCTCATAAATCACGAAGAAACATTGTGCTTGGAGTGAACGGAAACATTTGGAGAGGCTCAAAATTGCTTTTTTCATGGAGAAATATTTTGTTGATGTGTTAAATTCAAAATGAAAATCCCTGACTGTGAGTCTCTTTCATGTTTTGGTACTTTGCTTAGGTTATCAAAAGAAAATAGGTATTATTTTTCCAGCTGTCTGAAAACTTTGGCTAGTCTGTGATTTTCTCTAAAATCTGCTAAGTCTGGGCCCAAAATTCCCTTTATGGGGCACTTTTAAATGGGGTTTTTAATTCAGGCTCTTGGCTGTTAAAAATCAGGAGCACTGCAGAGTTTTTTTGTTGTTTTCATTTCAACTTCTGGTTTTAGGGGATTTGTGCTGTTCCTATTTCCAAAGTTTTTCCTGCAACTCTAAGTGACAAAACTCTTTTTTGACCCTTTCTCTTTTCTTTTTAATGAAAGCTGCCAGCCATGTGAACTCTTTCCATTTCAGCATCAGCTGCTTTAATAACATTTTCACATAAAAAGAGCTGGACCTTCAGTGCTTTGGGCTGCTCAGGCTCAATTTGTCCTGGTGAAACACCAGAAAAACGACTGGGGAGCCGAAGAGGAGAAAATGAACCTGCACAAGTTCTGCAGCAATTTAGGGAGGATGGGGGGAGCTGGATTTAAAGTTTTTCTCCTTAAGACTGCTTAGTTCTGCTCCTGAGGCAGAATATTCACCCTGGAAGCTCCAGCTCCACGGGAATCCAGCAAGGGAACATTCACTCACGTTTCTGGGATTCCTCAGTTGTCCCTTTTTTAAAAAGGGCTGCTCCCATGGGAGTGACAAAATGGAGAAATGCTGAGGTTAAAGAGGCTGATTTGGATCTTCTACAGTGAGAAAAGAGCATCAGTGCTGCACAGAAATGAGAAGAAATCTGGAGAAGTGATTCATTGTTTACTTCCACAGTCAAGAAAAATGTTTTTACTTCATGAAGGTATTATCAGGATTTTTAATAGCACATTCACTTCTTTCTAAACCATTCTCCTCTTTTGAAAGCTGTGTTAAACCTCTTCCTGATCACTCCTGTGATTAGGAACTTTGTAGAAATCCCAGAGGACAGACTTCTAAAAGTGACATTTTATTTCCAGAGCCTCCCTGTAATTAAGCATCTCTCAGACCTTCTATTGAGCTGTAACTGCTCTGCAGAAAATCTCTTTTCACTTGAATAAAAAGATGTTTTGGGTAAAGTCAGCAAAGAGTTACATTTATGCTCTGAAGTGTAAGAATTTCAGATACAGTTTAATGAAGGGAAGTAAAAGGTGCCTGTTGTTTAATGGGCACAGGGTGAGCAGAGGTCCTGCTGGACACAAGCTGGGAAGAGATGATGCAAAAAGCTCTCAAAACCAAATAGGAGTGACCTCCACAAAATATTTTATTGAATTTGTGTGGGGGCTATTAAATATCACCAGCTATAAGAGATCTTTAATGTCCCTTTCAACCCAAACCATTCCATGATTCTGTGAAGAGTTATTGGCTTGGACATCAATCTCTACCATGTGGTTTCACTATGGTTTTGTCATTTTTGAGTTTATTTTCTGCCAGACCAGCCCATGGGCTCTGTGAGGAATCAGAGAATCAGAGAAAGGTTTGGCTTGGCAGGGACCTTGAGGAGGTGCCAAAGTTTTGGAGCTTCCTCTATGAATTCACATCCCCATGCCCATGGATAACAAACAAGGTTTCATGAGTTCTTCAAAGGGTTTCCATGCACAGCTGAATTTCTTTTACTCGTTCGTGTGCTGACACATCCTCACCCCCATTCCAACAGCCCCCTTTTTAAAAATATTTGGGATATTTGGTTATCTTGTAGTTGTAAATGTTTACAAAGGTGACACAACATGGATCTGACAGTGGAGAAAAGAAAAGAAACTTCAGAGCAAAGTGAGAAGGAGGAAAAGATTTCCCAGTAATGACATCAGGCAAAGAAAATCTTTTATCAGATGTAGTTCAAGTTGGCAGGAGCGTGGCTTCAAATGTTGAGCTGCATCTCCTGACTTGAAAGCCAAGCTCTGGTGTTTAATTTGTCATTCTGGGACTCAGGAGATTGAAGGGCTTAATTAGCTGCTTTTATTTATATTTCAAGACCATGAAAATCAATGTTCTTCTCATTTACCTTCATGCCCAACCCAAAGATGAGTCTACACTTTCAAGCCACAGCAAAGAATAACAAAATCAGGAGAGACCAACTGTTCCTTCTGAATGACAGATTTCAATCTTCCCTCAAAAAATATTCAGCATCTCTGGAAGTTTTGTTGATCAGAAGAGTCTTTGCATGGAAAAGTCCTTTAAAATGGATCTGAGAATATGTAAAGTGTCTGATGATATAAAAGGTGCTGCTATTTCAGCTCTGGTGCAAGGCCTGCTGATGCCACTGAAAGTTTTTCTGTGGAATTCACTGAGCTTTGGGTCTGTCCATACGAGACTCCTTTTATTCAAGTTTCCCTTTTCTGCAGAAAATAGCACAGGACACTTCAGTATTGTATTTTACGACACCTCCTCTAATATAGACCAGAGCAAAAAGTAAACAAATAGCTTTTATTTAATTGAAAGTAGGGTTTTTTTAACAGGATACATTGAAGAACATGAGATAAATAATATCCACATCACAAGAGTTTTAAATCTCTTCTCCCCTCCGTGGTGTCAGCTTGCACAGGTTGACATTCCATTAAAATGCTGTTCCATTAAAATAACAACTACTTGGGAAAAATCTGAGACCACCCACGTGTCAATCCCAAATTAGGTTTGGCACCACTCCATTTAATTAATGCATGTTGATTTATCCGTTCATTTCCAAGCCTATTTTTAAAAATTAATGGAATATCGATACCTAATATTTTCTTAATGACAGACCACTTGTACCTCCCTCTCCCTCCCCCTCCCCGGTGTTGCTTTTTCTCAGGAATGTTGGTTACGGTGAAAATTAGGATAAAGTCTACACTTTTTATTTTTAAAAGTCCACAGCTGAGCATTGCTTGAACCAGCAAGGAAAAGGGTTTAGAAGAACAGAACTCAACAGCAGGATCCCAGACGTCAATGTATGGTTTATCCTTTGGGATAATTTCATTGCTCCGGAGCTTAAACCTGTAAAGATATCAACAGACAGAGGGAAATCTGTGTCAAAAAAACAGTTTTTCTTTGCATTGTAGCCTAACAGCAATCTCTGTTCTCTTTTCAAGATGAAACATTATCCAAAAATGTTATTTCTATTTATTTGTTTATTAAGTTTTAGCGGCCATTTGGAGGAGTAGGGTTTTGGATCAACATCCCGCCTTTCCTGTGACTGTCTTCTTTAAGAGGGTTTGACTACTTTGTTGCAAAACAAATTATGATATGTAAATGCAAAAATGCTCCCTTTTCCATGAATAATAAGTTACTTATGAGAGCAGAGGCTGCACCCTGGGCCACCCCACCCCAGCCATGGGACAGGGCTGAGATCTCTGTCCCAGCAGCAGCTCCACAGCAGATTTAGGGTCACATTATATGTGAGAACTTTGACTTTCCCAAGAAATCTTATCCCTGTGTCCTTCCCTGAGCTCTGCATGCCAGGGCAGTGGAGACTTGCACGAAAAATAAAGAGTGGAGCAAAACCCTTTCTCCTCTAATGAATATGAGAGTATCAGCGACAAATTTACACCAAAAAGCACCAGGAGGGAGGACACCTATGGCAAGGGAAAAGCTGGGAATCTGTTGTGCTTAGAGGCACAGATTTGTCCTTACGCAACAGCATTCGGAGGGGGAAAAAAATCTCTCACTTACTCGATATTTTTGGAATCCTAATTTCCTCACTGCTGCTGCCATCGCCACCATCGCTGACGGTTCTTATCTCGATGAGATAATCTTCTTCGAACGGGACCAGGAGTTCAGCTGAAGTGTTGTTTGTCTCCAGGATATGGGCTTTGCTGTGCCTGTTCTGTCTGTACAGAATCTGAGCAGGAAGGGATTGGAAAACAAGTTATTTCATTTCGTTTTAAGTTTTAATGGATTTTTTTGGGGGGGACTGAGAGATTTTTCTGTTGTGTCCTGAAGTTTTCTGAGCACTCTCAGCATCCTACAGGGTGTTAAAAGCAATTTAAAACAGGGGAATAAATTCTGCAGAATTTTGGGGTGGGTACCAGAGCAGGTGGTTTCCTAGAACCTGAGGATAATCAAAGAATTCTGCACTGCAACCAAACTTTAAAATAAATTTGTGTTTCCTCTAAAAGTAGATTTATGGGAGTGATTTTTGGTTCTTTCACATAGATCTTTGTGTGAGTATCTTCCAGTCTCTTTTTTAAAGGTACATTTATGAAGTGCCAGGGAGTGAGAATGTTTAAATGTGGTTTATGGCTGCCTTTAATGCTTAAAAGACTGTTCTCTATTTCGTATATATTTGTAAAACTCCTTCACTGGAGATGTGAAAGCAAGAAACTTTTGGTAAGTAAGATTACAAAGGGACAAGAGAAATGCCAGATTGAGGACAGAGAATCCCTCTGTTGGAATAAAGAATTCCTACCCTGAATGAATATTTGTGCAAACATCAGCCAATCAGCCCAATAAATCCCGAAAAATCAGTGTTCCAGGTAATGAACACTCACCTCCCACCAAATCTCTGTACCTGTATTGTAACCAAAAGATCTGATTAGCGAGATAAAGAAATCAAAGCTTACTTTGTAGCCCAACACCTCAGACTCATTCTCCATTGTTTTCACATGCTCCCAGTTCAGGCAGATTTTGGAATTTGTCAGCTTCCAGGCGATGTTTGCTGGGGGTTGACTTGGTGCTTTAAAAGAAAAAAACAAAGATGATGATAATAACGAGATAAACTGAATATTAATTTTCATGGTGTAGCTGAATGAGCTGCTGATATGGGAGTAGCAAATGCTTGGGTGATTCAAATCTAAAAGAGCAAAAAACCATTTTCCAGTCCATCATTGCTCTGGTATTAGTCAGAATAAAGATCTATTCATAGCACAGAACCTCTTACTGTGAGACTTCATTTGCAAAATTAGGCACAGCCTGACAGTGTCTGACAGTTCAAGTTACTTTTGAGAGATTTTGTGGAAGGAAAATGTTGTTCCTCTCTGTACTTCCATGTCCTAAAGGATGTTTTGCTGTCTGGATCTCAGAAAAAGCTAAAATTGAGAGCAAACTACAGAAGCCAAGATTTCCATCAGCCAGGACAGGTTACAAAGAGCTGCACTTGAAAGTCTCCATGTGATCCACCATGAAACATTGCAGGATTTTAGATATTCTCAGCACAATAGGCTGAGAGCAGATTTTTTCAAAGGCTTTTTATGGCTAAGTGTGCGGACTTTGAAAATTTGCCTACAAGTGACTGGAATCGAATCCCATGTGAACATGTGAGGGTGGAACTGCGCCTTTGAACTGGAGCTCGGATTTAGGCCAGCAAATTCTCTCCTCTTCCATGGCACGTCCTCCTGGCCCTGCTGGGTGGTGGCACAGGAAAGAAGGATTGAAAGGGAGGTAAAAATGAGAAGAGATTTGGAGAAACACATTCCAGCCCTGATTTTAAATTGTTTAACTCCGGGATCCTTCTCTTCCCCCGTGTATGCTGGTGATTGATGGATGTCACTTGGAAGGAAGAGTTGATTTGGCTACAATTTCTTTCATTTCCCACAGAGATAAAACAAATTGATGGGCCCTGCTGTTTCATATCCGTCTGCATCATGACTTTGGAGAAGTTTAATCCGTCCCTCTGGTGGGGAATGAGGTGGTGGTGGAGCTCCCAGGTGAATATCCAGGGATGTCCTTCCATCAGCCACACTGTCAGTGTTGGAGAAGATTCATTTCATTGTGAAGACATTGATCCACTCTCACATGCATCAAACTGCAAATTTATTTAAATATGGCTTGAAAGCCCTTTGTTGCTTTCAGGAAATATTTTATATAAGGAACTGGATAACAAAATAGTCACAAGGGGCAAAGGATGTCAAATACTTCATTGGCTGTGCACTCTGAAGAGGTTTGAAATCACTCAAGATTGGGTGAATTATGGCCTTGTCCAAAGCTTTTTGACACAGAAACTTAAAGCCATCTTAATTCATGATCTTGGGGCTGAAAAAACACCACAGGGGGATTTGCAAAACAAATTTATCTGTGGGTTTTTTTCAGCCAGGAACAGGAATGAGATAAGAGCACTTTCCCAAATCCATAGGAAAATCTGCAAACAAAACCAAGCAGTTCCAGGTCTAAGATTTGCAGATTATTTCCTCAATTAATTATTAATTAATTTTCCTTTATTAATTTATTAATTTATTGATTGATTTTCATAATCAATGCTGTCAGGAAAAGTAGAAATCCCAAATATCTGCTTAAGTTTATTGAGGTGCTGATTTTATTGTCATGGTTTAGGTAACACTTGGCTTTGCTGCTGTGCTGAGCTGAGGTTTATCCATGCAAGTATTTCTAATATCTAGATGTAATATCGGTGTGTTTTGTGTGTATATGGATCTATTTGTAGGGGGAAAAGGAAAAGGAAAAGGAAAAGGGCAAAGGGGAAATTCTTAAATCCATGCCATATAATTAAAGAACCAGAAGAGAACACTCCTTATGGAGCCATGTCCATGGTTTGAGGACATCAATTCCACCTCCCTGAGTACTTTTAACTCAAACCAGGATGTCACCTTAGACCTGACATTGATCTCAGAGAAGAGCATTTCAATCAGAATTGCACCTCTTGGACAGAAAGATCATTTCAGCTCTGCTGAGTCCCTGAAATAATGGGACGAGCAGAATCCTGGATGCTGAGCAGGAAGACAGAGCTATTACTTTGGAGCTCCATCTCCCGCTCCAGATGCACGTTGTTTATATTCTCTTGACATATTATCTCTTCTCTTATTGCAAGCGCTTGCATCTTCCACAGACAGAGCTTGAAATTTTAATCTATATATTTAAATATTAAAAAGGTTATTTTGACTTTAATTTTTAAATGAGCCATTAGCACAATCCTGAATTTGACAGAAGATAAAGTAGATGTAAAACAAAAGCAAATGTATTCCTTCTGTGTTTTGTCATTTGACTGCCATGTCTTTAACTTGTCTTTCATACAGATGCACATAGGAATAGAGGGAAGAATTCCCAGGGTTGAATCTATTTTCCACTGAAAAACGGACTGTGAGAAAAGTCATGGAATCACAGAATGGTTTGGGTTTGAAAAGCACTTAAATTTCATTTCATTCAACCCCCTGCCACGGTCACAGACACCTTCCACCATCCCAAGTTTCTCCAAGCCTCGTCCAGCCTGGTCTTGGACACTTCCAGGGGTGGGTCCTGTTTGCGCCCTTCAGAAATATCTTCTCTGGCTTTATTTTTGATTGTTTTATTTACAATAAATATTAGGTTTGTGGCAATTAAAAATCAATTAACTCATTCCCCAAGTTGTTCCTATCTTACACTTGAAGTAATGGCATGGAACAGCATATAGAAAAGAGGAAAACTGGTGAAACTCAGGAGAAATATTTCCCTTTTAGACTAAAGGGCTGATCAATAATTTCCTGGGAAAGCAGAGTACAAGGAAAACAAAACAGCAGAGGGCTTTACTTTTAGTATTAAATAATAATAATAATAAAGACTAAATTTAATTTCTATCAATGTATCCCTTGTGCTGCCCTCTGCAAGGCAAAGTTCAGAGGTCTCAAAACCCCTCTGCATTTGGTGCCTTCAACAGCTTCCTTCAAAACTCCCAGACCAACACAGCCTCACCCCAGAATCTCCTGTTCAACCTGTGGGACATCCTTCCTTTATTGTCTCTGCATCTCTGAAATCCCCTGAAAGCAGGGGGGCTGCTATTCCAAGGAAAACAGAAATCCTTCCTCGTGGGCACTGATTTAGGACAAGAGGAAGTTTCCCAGCCACAGATTTTGCTGTCTGATTTATGAAGAAATGTGGGATTTAGTTTTCCTTGCTGTTGAAGCGTTGGGCAGCGGTGGGTGATGGTGAGCTGGAGTGTGCCTGTCCCAGCTGGGAATGTGGGAGATTTGCTGTACCAAACCCAATACTCACGGGATTTTTTGGTGGTGACATTCACTGGGGTGCTGGAGGGCCCTGTCCCCGCAGTGTTGTAGGCTCGGACTGCTGTAAAATACACCGTGTTAGCTCTCAGGCCCGTGATGTTCTTGGCCGTCACATTCCCGCTGACTCTGACCTTCCCAGCTGTGCTTTCCTTGGGATCATCTATCCAATATAAAACCTGAAAAGCGACAACAAAGAACAGGCAATTTGTTGTGTTCCAGCAATTAAAGGCTTGGCTGGGAAGCAGACATGATGACAAGGAAGATTTCGAGGAATACAGGATTTTTTTTGTCCTCCAATCTAAGCAGGATATAAACCCAGGCATGAATATTTATAGAGAAGCAATAACATTTCAGAGACTGAATCCCAATTAAGGAACTAAATGAAATCCTTAAATTTACAGATGTCCAGAAGGGAACCTTTGATAAGGTAAGGAATGATAAAAGCTTTGTTGGTTTTATGGTTGAACATAATGAAAGAAAACCTTAAGAGATACAAAAGCACATTTATCTCAATCATCTGAAGGGTTTTTAATTATTTTGTATCCTGGCTCTTGTTTTGATTCAGTGACACCTATTTAGATCTGCTGGTTTTTTTCAGTGAGCAATTGATTTAGGAAGGTTTTTGGACTGTACATGACTCTTATTATACATTTATAGTTTAGCTAGCTGAGGCAGAGAAGTTCCCTGGACTTTTTTTTTTTCTTTTTTATTGGGACTGTTTAAACTTCTCCTGGACCGAAAAACCCAGACAGACACTGGGGTCTCACACCTGCACCCCACCAGGGCCTGGACCTCAACATTTTCCAGCCAGGGAGGGACTGGTAAGAGACTGGGAGAGCAGAGCTACACCCACAGCAGGGACTTTCTCAATTTGCCGTCTCACCTCAGACCGACGAGATGTTCCATATTATTCATTCTTTATGCTTCTGGGCACCTTGTTTGTTAAGCAAATTTTTTCCACTTTTCTCTAAGGAGATTTTTTCCCGGACCAATTGGAGCCGTTTGGGTTTGCTTCTCCAGAGTGACCCCATTTGGAGATTTCCTCCCAAATTTTCCCTGCAGCAGCCCAGCCCCTCTCCCCGCGGCCCAGCCCCTCACCTCGTAGCCCAGCACCCTGCCCGTGTGGCGGTTCCAGGGGATGGGCAGCCAGGACACCTCCACCGCCGCCGCCGACACGCTCAGCGCCGAGGCTCCCGCCGGGGCCATCTGCGGCTCTGGGACAGGGAAAACATCTGCTGGGACATGGCTGTGAGCACAGGGACACTGCCAGGGGAGGAGATGCTGCGGGGAGCCGCGGGAAGAGCCCCTGGTGCAGCCGTGAGATTCACTCTCCACTTATGGCGGGATGCCAGCAAAAGCTGTTTTCAAAATTGGTCGTCCCCCATCTGCTGGAGCAGATTTTCAGAGATGGGCTGCACTGAGTGGCCTGAGGAACCAAACCCTCTGAAAGCAACACCTTGGAGTGTCTCCCAGTTTTCCCAACGCACTCAGCAGGAGCACCTTGGGGACAAAGTGGTCAAAACAGGCCTTCTACTGAAAATCTTTCCGAAAATGTGCCCCTTGCTATTTTTACTTCAGATTCCCATCTCCCACCTCATGCCTGTTATAAATATCCAATGAGCAGGTTTGAGGAGGATCCTTAAAAACCCCATGAGATCTGCCTGATCGTATTTGTGACCTATTGCTGCTACACACCCATTGCTACTACAAGTAACTCATGTTACCATCCTCTCCTGAGTAGACGATGGAAATGGAGCTCAGGGTCCCTTCTCCTTCGTTGTTGTAGACACCAACTTTCACCTCGAAAGGAGAGAGGGGCGTGATGCTGTCGTTCCTATAAACGTATTTGCTGGATTCCACCGAGGCCACCACGGCTTTGGTCCAGGCTGTTGAGCCAAGGGGACGGAACATGACGATGTAGCCAAAACCTTCCCCGTTCTGGAGCTCTTCTGACACTGGCTGTGGTGACAAGGCAGTCAATAAAGGTCCGCATGTATCCACAGTTTTAATTGAATCTTCATTCCCTGACTGTATTTTAGTGGTATTGATTTATCTGGCTGTGCCTTGGAGAAGATAATAATGTTTGCCCCATCCGTCAATGTAATATTGAAATAAAAATCAAAATAATAAATCTATTGGGGCAATCAATTTAGAAACAAAAGATCTGATCAGCTCCATTAAAGTTGTCTCTTTCAGGCATGAAGTCTGCAAAATTAAAAGCATTTCGCTCAGTACAAGTTGTAGCTTGTAGATTTTTTTTTTTTTCCCCCAAAGGGGCATAGGAATGCTAATTTTAAATAAATTATTTTAAAGGGAAAAAAGAGTTGGGAACGAATAAATGTATACAAAGAATTGTGTGTCAGTTGTATAATTGCCTGCCTCTGAGTACAGTACTGATGTATTTTTTTTCAGCAAGGAGAAAGCCTCAAGTACATGAACATATTCTTATTTAAGTTCTCAGAACAGAAATGTTCCTGCAAGTCAACATGGCAAAATTAATGTTTCTATTAATAAAATCTCATGTCAAGATACGTACGAAAGGCTCAAACTGAAAAGGCAATTACAGCAACACCGTGTCCAGCATGAAGCTGGGTTTTTCATGGGATAAAAATACTTCCACATTCTCAAAGCAAAAGGACATTTATGAAACAAAATCAAGATTAAATGGAGAAAGGAAGTGTTTCTCAGGAAAACTGCATTTATTTTAGAGGCTTGCATCAAAGGAAGGGTTCATGGAAAAGCAGGCAAGGAAAATGGTGTAAAAAGACAGAAAAAGGGTGAGGACCTGAGTCCTGGCTCCAATCTCTTCTCCTGCAAACTCTTGGGAGCACAAACAGTGTGAGATGATAGGGGAAAATCTGGAAGCACTTCAGAAGATTTCAGGGCACTTAGGTAATTTTTATCATAAATTCCTTCTAATTCTAATAATAAAAACAATGATAATAATCCTGCTCTAGCATTTATAACATGTCTTTCCTTCAGCGTTTTACAAGCACCCAATATTCCCCTTTCCATTTCTTTCCCAGTCCTGAGAGAGTTAAATGTGAGGGATGATGGCTCACGGGGGATATAGGAGCTCAAGCTACTTTCCAAACCATTTAATTTGTTTTTGAGGCTTCTGTGACCTCAGATTTAATCAAGACATTTAGTGAGTTCATCACAGAAAGCTGCAGAGTCGTGTTCAGTGTTGTTAGCCGGCCATAATTAGGATTTCTTCTGATTGTTTTTCAGGACACACTATGGAGTCCAACAGGATAATTTGATTGAGATCTCTCAGGTTGTTTTCGATTTTCATGTTCTTCTGCTCCCAAAGAGGAGAAAATGAAACAAAAGAGTGAAAGGTGCAGAGGGAGGAAAACTTCGTTCAGGGAAAGTGGAATTTCACTCTGTTTGCAGCACGGGGAGGGGAAAACATCAGCAGTGTTATTTATCTAGTGGAGATTTTTTTTTAAAATTTCTTTTGATCTGATTTTTCACTTTTTGACCAAGCAGTTGCCTCATCACTTCCCAGGCTTTGCCAGAGGCTGCCTGCCTTCATCCCAGTGCCTGTGGGAAGCTGCTGGGAGCCTGGAAAAGGAGGCTCTTTCCCACAGCACTCACTTTCTACTCTCTGAAATGACCTGCACTCACCCTTTGCAACTTGTCTGGCATTAACTGCTCTGAAAATGTGTATTCTTTGCTCTCGCTGGAGTGCTGGAGAATTAAAGGGCTCATCTCCTTTAACGCATAATAGGATATGTCTTGTCAGCACAGCGTTCCAGAATGGAAAACATGTAAACAAAAGTAGGAAAAATGTAAATGCAGAAAATGGCCAAGCAGATTAATGTGTTAAGCACCTCCTGTACAATGGAGATAAGAGGGTTATGCAGACTTCTAAACATCTTTACAACACGCCTCTTAAACTGTTTATTTTTATAAATTGTTCCCCATAACACAGAAAACTTGCTGTGTATCTTACAGGCTGTTTGCTCTCCCCATCCAGGGTGAAATCCAGGCTCGACCAAAGCCGGTGACCAAAAGCCTTTGGATTTCAGCAGGGCTGCGGTTTCACCCGTGGATTCTCCCCCGTTAGACTGCTGAGGTTAATTGAGCTCAGAATTACCTCCCACGTGATGACCAGCTCGGAGCGGCTCCCTCCTCCTCCGCTGACGTTCGTGGGGGCCACCACAGGAACTGGAGAAGAAAAGATGATGGTGCTTGCAGCTGGTTCCCCAAGGCTCAGTCCTGGGGCCAGCCTGTTCAGTGTCTTTATGGCTGATCTGGACAAGGGGCACCCTCAGGAACTTCACAGGTGGCACAAAGTTCGGTGGGAGTGTGGATCTGCTGGAAGGAGGGATCTGGGCAGGCTGGGGACAGTGGTGTGAGGCTCAACAAGGTGAAGTGCAGGGTCCTGTCCTTGGGTCACAACAGCCCCGTGGAGCACTCCAAGGTGGGGGAAGAGTGGTTGGAAAGTGGCCCAGCAAAAAAGGATCTGGGCATGCTGGTGACAGCAGCTGAAGATGAGGCCAGGTGTGCCCAGAAGGACAAGAAGGTCAAGGTCACCTGGCCTGGATCAGCAACAGTGAGGCCACAGGACCAGGGGAGTTGAATGCTGTGNCACCCTGGAGGCCTTTCCAAGAGGGTGATCAGAGCATTTCCTACCTCACCTGCAGCCATTCCACCTCTCAACAGGTGGAACAGGGATTACATTGCACAGCAGCCCATTTGAAACAAACTGAAATGATGTTTACACATTTTCTAAGGCTGAAGCCATAGATGCATTTGATACACGAGTACCCTGGTTCAAAAAATTAATTAAAGAGCTGGAAGCATCAAGTATCTGACATTATTATGCCTCATCAACTAATTGGCAAAATGATGTTCCATTCAGACTGTAGCTGCAACACTACTGATTTACTAATTATGCATTTGTTCAGTAAACATGTTGTTGGAGCAATATATTAATTTTTTTAATTGGTTGTATGCTTTTCATAGCGAATTCAAAACTCACACTTTGCTTTTCTCCTTCTCCCAAGACTGTAAGTGCTCAAAAGTTGGTTGGTTAGAGTTGGGTTTCTCCAGCATTCCGCAGGTGTGTGGCACCAGAGGTAGAGGATTGAGATCAGGGAACTTTGTTGAGGCTGAAGGGGCTCACAGTGGAGAGGCAAGGAAAATATCAGCATTTCCTGGCTCTTGCTTTATGTTTCCTCTTTAAGGACCCTTCTAACCTAATCCATTCTATGGTTCTATGATATCATGTTCTTTTTCAGCTGCTGGAGAAGTGTAAGAGAAGAGAACATCCTTGGCATAGGCAGAGACAGGAACCCTCTACAGGACATTTGGTGGTGCCATCTCCAAAGCCTATCTTCAGAAATTTCAAGATTGTTTTGTCATTGTCTCCATTCAGCTTTCACTGTCTGAAAAGCTGATGTGTAGGGTGAGAATTCAGTGGGATTCTTACATCTCAGAAGCTTTTCTTCAGAAATTTTGGCCAAGTTTTGCCATATCTGCTTGTCCTTCCCATTGACAAATTCATTAACCCAGCTCCAGGGTGGCAATAAAAGCAACAGTGCTTAAAGTTCACCGAAACTGATGTCAACCCATTATCATTTCCAGATTCTGGTCCACGTATAAATATTTATCTGATTTCACCCTCTAGAAATGGGAGGAATTTCAGGACAATTTTGCTGTGCAGCCATAAGAGAGTGCGAGTACAAACAGCCTGGGCTCTTCTGGTTTTGCAGAGCTGTTGATTTTTGTCACCCGCAATCAATGTCTTTGGGCACATCAGAGGCAAATAATCTCAGACTGACAAGAACTGCATGGAAATAGGCAAAACAAACCTTCAAGCCTGGTGTTTCACTGTTTCATGGACCAAGTGATGCTCAATTAGCTCATGTGTTAAATGTGTTTGGTACTTACTACATTTGCATGGGGAAAATTTTTTGTGCTGCGGCTCAGCAGAGCCTCAACTGGGTCAGAGTTGAGAAACAGATGAAAATTTACAGCTGAGTGCACCAACAGAGGCTCAATTAATTCTCAGCTCCATTTTAATGAAATGAACAGTGGCTCATTTGCATCCACAAATCTACTAATGCTCAGATTTCAGCTGGCAAAGTAGTTATTACAACAGCAGAGTTAAAATCCACCCGTTCCTGGCCAGGTATTTGCTGTCCACGCTGCCCTGCTGATTTCAGTTTCCTATTCTGATTAAAAAAATAAATAAAAGTTGATATTGTCCCACTGGAGTGCAGTGTTTTGAGACAGAAGAATTCACAGCTGTGAAGGAGTTAAGCAGCTAAAACCTGAAGTGAGTCTTTCTGTCCCTTTTGTTAAACTTCAGACAGAGCTATGCTGTACGGAAATAATCTTCCTTGTGTTATTGCCATGATAAATAACAACAATTTTATTGTTTCTTTCTCCTCGTCAACCCAGGCTTGTGAATCCCTCTAATAAATAAATAAATAAAAGCTTTAAAAGATGAAAGCTTTTACTGACTGTCTGGTTTTGAATATCCCACTTTACAAAGCCCCACGGTGGTAACAGCAACAAAAAACCTTCTCAAGATTAATTTGGTCTTCGTGAGCAATCATGTAACGGAGAATATTTATTTGAGACGCTCTGCTGGGAAATTTAAAAAATCTGACCTCCTGTGGAAGGTGCTGGGGGTTGGAACTAGATGGTCTTTAAGGTCCCTACCAATCCAAACAATTCTGGGATTCTATTCCCAGAAGCAAATGGATTCCACATTCTAAAAGAAATGTATTTTCTTCTGTATAGTGTACAGTACTGTATTTTGAGTTCTGTCCTGAAATGCAGCTTGCCAAACTTCAGAGCTTGGCAAATGAGATAAACAGAGAAGAGAAAGTGGATTGTAAAAGCTGCTTCCATTTTACTGCTTTCCGTCCTATAAACTCTGATTTTATATGTGGGAGAGAGTTGATAAGCAGGGGGCTGGGAGGAACATAAAACAAACCAAAGATTTGGGCTGCAAATAAATTGTACCAAACAGAGCAGGTCAAAGGACTGACAGTGTTGGTCACTCTAGAATGAGGCAGCTTCCTGTGAGGTTCCAAGTCCCAGAAGATAAATGAGTAAAGGTCAGACAGACAGAAAGGATTCCACTCTGGAGTCAGGAGAAGCTGTTGGTTTCACTGAGCTTTGGATGCTGCCACTGATTTCCTCCAATATCCAAAGTTAAAATTATCCTGCTCCTCCTGATGCTCAGACACCAAACACCTCCGCAGCCAAGGGATATTCAGAGAGTGGAGTTATCATTTCATGTGCAGGGTAAAAACTTGGATTTAATTGGGAGAACAAAAATTGTTCTCCCAATTAATTGCTTGAGTGAAAGGTTGGTTGGGACACATCAAAGGGAGGAACATAGGCTAACTCCAGCTTTCCTCATGGAATGCCAGAACGGTTTGGGTTGGAAGGGACCTCAAAGCCCATGCAGTCCCACCCCTGCCATGAGAGACCTCTTCCACTGTGCCAGGTTGCTCCAAGCCCCATCCAGTAACGCGTTCCTGTGGAACACGTTGGTTCCCTGCCCATGGAATTGGATAAATAACCCTGTAGGAATGAGTGGCTCTGCTGCAGTGAAATTTCCACGGCTGAGAGGCGGAAAAACCCGGCAGAAAGCAGGGCCTTACCTGCTGCTTTGGTCTTCAGGAGAGCCGAGGGCCTGCTCGGCTCCCCGATCCCAACGCTGTTGCTGGCAACCACGCGGAACTCGTACTCAACCCAGGGGCTCAAATCCACCACGGTGGCCTGGTGAGTCCTGCCATTAATGACCTCGGGAGCTGAAGGCAAACACGACACCAGCAATGGGGTTTTGAGGTAATTAATGGTACACACAGAATAAAAAGTCCAAGAGAACTCCTGAATTTCTTACCTGTGGCAACCGCCTGCCATCCCACCGAGAAGGGAGTCCTGGTCTGCACGCTGTAGATCTGCACTGGGCTGTTGTTATCTACTCCAGGCTTCCAGGACAAGCCAGCAGTCGTGCTAGAAACATGTTCAACTTTAACATCTTCTGGTGGACCTGGGGGGCCTGACACGATCAGCATTTTAAGAGGAAGGCATTGGGAAGAGAAGATTCACCGCTGGAATGGGTTGGGCGACTCTTACTTTCTCAAGTCAGAGGAATTATTCATGAAGCTGCAGCGTCATAAAAGCTGCACAGTCCCTAAATGATGGCTCCATGCCTGGATTACATCTTTATGAGTCAGGAAAATTAATGTCTTGATGTCGCTAACATGAAAACTACAAACAAAGGAATGATTTCTTTTTTGTGTCTGACAAAGGAAAGCACCCAATGTTGTCATTTGTTGAACCATCGAGCGTTTTGAGAATTCCTACTGAATTCAGTCCAGACTGAGGTTCAGAGAGAATGCAGGATGGTGCACTACACGTATTTCTGATTTCTCTTAGGGTTTACAGATCTGCTCCCATGAAAGCATTTCCTCACTGCTGGCGGTAAAAAGCTGAGTTAGAAAATATTACTTTGCATTATCTCCAAACAGGGGAAAGGAATGAGGTCTTCTGTTTTTCCCAGACTGCACAGAGACCCAGAAATGCCTGATGGAAATAACAGTGTTGAGATAGAGGATTTCCCTCTGATCTGTGTGGCCCAAAATTTTTGCCGAAGATATCAGAGTAGAATTAGAGAGGTTCCCCTGGGTTGGCTGAGCACCGGGATCATGCTGGCCACAATTTTGGGGCCAAGAGTAAAAGAAAGAAAACATTTCACTATTGAGATGTGGAATTGACATCCTAGGAATCATTTAAACAACAGCTGATGTTAAAAATTCCTGATTCCTCTAGAAGACGTGTGTGTGTCACATACATACCTCTCACAATTATATCTGCTGTTGCAGATTGACTGTCTAAAGAAGTTTGCACCATGCACACGTATTTCCCAGAATGATGCAGCTGAATATTTCTTATCATCAAATCCCCAGCAGATTCCTGGAGAGATTAAAAAAAAAAAAAAAGAAAAAAAAAAAGGTAAACTAATCACTCACAACATGCTTTCTGTAGTGGGCATTTTAATAAATTGCTCAATATTAATAAAAAATTCAGCTTTTAAATTAAAATATTCATAGCTATCATCAGTTTCTTTCATGGGGACATTTTTATTATGGCTTCACAAATAACTCAAGCGCCTTTATGAAATTTAGGGAAGAAAAATAAATGGTTGCAGCCCTTGTAAAGAAACAGTGATTTGCCAGGCACATAAACAGCGAGGGAGGAATTATGATAAGCATTCCTGTAAAGGCTGTGGCAAAGAGTTTCATTAAGGAGTTTGGGAAACTCACTCTTCCAATCCTTTCGAAGTGATGGATTCCTCTGCTCAGGTCAATCCTCTGGCCATTGAATGACCACGAGAACGCCACGTCCAGGGAGGGGTCGTGGGACACCTGGCATGGCAGGACAATGCTCTCCCCAACTGTTGCATCTGTGTCAGAGGGTGGGATGGTGATGACGGTCCTTTCTGAGGGGACAAAAAAAATTAGATGTTTTTAATTAAAATGCTTGTAGAAAGAGCAGTTATTGAAGGAGGTTTGGGAAAAGATTTCAAATTGGCCCAAATGTTCTGTAATGAAGGGAATTCTCTCTAACATAGTGATGATTTTAGATCACTCCTATGGCAGCACCAGCCCCATGATCACGTTGTATGCCTGAGAGTGAGCAGATGTGAAAGGAGCACTCTAAATTAGTTTATATTTATAATAGGAACACCCTAAATTGTATTACTTCATAAAGCCCATAATTATCAGTTTTGATTTCAGTCAAAAGGTACAGAATTCTTCTTAAAAAACAGTGCCAGTGGTTCTTCCAACTTGAAGGATTCTCCTGGCCAAAATCTGCAGCAAAAGCAAAATTGCTGTTCACCTCCACTTATTTTAGACATCAACACCCTAAATCTATATTAATGTCTTTACTCCACAGCACTACTCAAGTTACAGCTTCAAAGACGTTCCCAGGCAGGGAAATTATTTATTTGATCATTTTTAACCCATTAGATTGAGACCCAAACTTGCAGCTCTTATGAAGGGAAGTATCAGCTCGCTGAAGGGGAAAGAAATGGGTTTATATGGCTTCACTTTTGTTGATATGACTGGCAGACAGATTAGAGATAACAACCACTTTGTAGTAAGCAATTCCCTTGAATAAAGCTTTTGTGCATGGAAGTGTTATAAAGTGGTGAGAATTTAGACACGTGTAGAAAATGGGAGCAGAATCACTTCAACAATATTAATGTGATCTGAAAATAATGTGAGAGGAGGGGAAGGAAATGTACACAAGCTGGGTTAGTTCAATGCTCAACATAGTTTAACTCCAGAATTTGAGTGATTCTTAAATCAGGGAATTCTGGGAAGGTTTGGGTTGGAAAGGACCTTAAAGCCCATCCAGTGCCACCCCTCTCATGGGCAGGGACACCTTCACTGCCCCAGGGTGCTCCAAGTCCTGTCCAACCTGGCTTTGGGCACTGCTGTTATCATAAGAAATCTCATTTAGTATTGGCCTGAACCTGTTTACCTCCCCCAAATAAATATTGAAAACTGTCCTTTTGGGAATTACACTGGATTTGAGCATGAGATGTGTTTTTCATTATTGATAACAAAAAATAAATTATTTTATTATGGGATTCCCATCCTCTTGCACCTCTTGTTGTATCCTCCTCATCCCCACTAATGCAGAATGTTTCACTTGGGTGATATTTTTTACTTCTTTTATGGGCTTGTCTTCGAAACTTCCACCTCAAATACTTTTAAAAGCTTCTTAAAAGCTCTTGGTTCTGCCTTATCCATCTATCTTGCTTAGCAACAGCAAACATGCATTATATGGCAAATCCCATTCCAGAGGAGAAAAGAGGGGAGATGTGAGTGCTGGAGGTGCAATAAAGACTTCTCCCACTAAGAATAAACAACTCAATGAGCAGCAATAAACTTAATTTGCACATTAGCTATGCTTTCCCAAGTTCTGACATTTCAGTTGAAAATAATGCTGAAGCAATGAGGCCTATAATTGAACAGCCCAAACTTCTCCAGAGGGGAAACAAAAACAAATGTTCCCTGAAAACAAGATCATTTTTATACCATGTTGTTACTCGGTGTTTTAATAAACTTCCGAAATGCCAAACAAAATAATCTTTTTTTTCATGTTTTAATGGGCTGTTCCCATATTGCCACAATGTATGGGACATGTGAAAGGGGGCAGAACCTTGATGAAGTCAGAGCTGCCGAAACCCTGAAGTTCTCGGTGTTTTCATTGCTGGCTGTGCTTCAGCACCATCTCAGGCCACACTTTGAGCTGTGTCTGTGCTAATTGCTCTGTCAGAAGGTGAATATTAAAAAGATTTTTGCCAGGTGCAAAGTTAAGGAAGAGATCGCACTGCAGGCTACAGCAAACATTCTGATACTTGTGAAAACAAGGATATTTAATAAAAAGAGTTACAAAATCAGAGAGTCTCGGGTTGGAAGGGTCTATGAAGCTCTTCTCGTTCCACAAAAGAAGGAGATAGTGAAATACCTTTCACAATCAGGTTCCCTGAGTTTCTGGCAGTTCCAAACTGGTTGGTGGCCACACAAGTGTAAGCCCCGGCATCCACCCTGGAGATGTTGGAGATCCTGAGGCTGCCGTCCTCCAGGAACACCACCCTGGGGAAAAACAGACAAAATGGAATCCCAGAATCACAGAAGGGCTCGGGTTGGATGGGATATTAAAGCTCATCCCTCCTCCTGCCGTGGACAGGGAGAGCTTTCACCATCCCAGGTTGCCCCAAGCCCCGTCCAACCTGGCTTTGGGCACTACCAGGGATGGGGAATCCACAACTTCCCTGAGCAACAATAGAAAAATAGGAATGAAAAAGACTTCTGGCAGAGGAATAGTAACAGAAATGGAGCGCTACTTTTAATATTTAAACGTTTCCATTATGATTTTTCTCTCCTACAGCAAGCTGAATATGTGTTAACCAATTTTCACCTCTGCTGCTCATTAATTTCTATATTAGAAATGCTTTATTGGCAAACTGGGGTTGATCATTCACTTTTCCAGGTGACTTTCTCACAGCAAAAGCTGGGATCTCAAGACAAAGTCGAAGGACTCAACTTGCTATTTACTTGTTTTTTATTTCACCATGGTTTTGTGGTTTTTTTTTACAGATCCCAGTGCTCCTAAGCCAAGCTAAGGTTGTGTGTGAGCCCAGCTGCCCATGGAGCTCTGTCAGGATTATTAAAAAATATTATCAGACTGGCTGAGCTCCTCAAATGCCACCTCACAAGCCAAGGAGCCAAATCAAATCCATCACCATCTCACAGGGCCCTCAAACCACCATGGAGTCTCTGAGTTGTTGGTATCAGTTTGCAGAGTATTGAGGAAATTGCACGTAATGGTAATTTCAGGACCAATCCTGGGATTTATGGACAAAATTGATGTTTAGGCTTGTTCATTTTTAGTTTTTTTCATGTTAATGAGATGGGATGCAAGTCAAGACAAGGATTGGATATGATTTCCTGGGATAAGCTGTCCCTCTGTGCCCTGGCACTCTTCTGCTGTCACACACAGGGGCAGGACTTCAGGATTTTGGGGATTTTCTACAGAATCAGACAGGACACACCTCTAAAAGTAGAGGATTTTCAAATCAAAGCTGAATTAGCAATGAACTTTAGTACAGAAAATATTAGTCTGTAATATTTGGGGGTTTTTGCCCCCCCAGTTCTTCAACGTCCACCTGCTGCCCCTGGTAAATGTAGAATTGGACAGATTTTTTTCTTAGTTTAGAAGGAATTTAGGACATGAAGGTCCAGGAAGTTTCATAGAAATGGGGTCAGGGTCTCTATGTGCATCTCCTCCAGCCACAAAGCTCAGTCCTTAATAGGCATCAGAGAATCTGCACCCAAATGCCACATTTCCTTACACTCGAAAAAATTCAGTGTAAGCCACAACTCCGCAGGAAGCCAGGCTCCATTCACTCACAGCAGCACTGCATCATTTTTTATATCCCTCATTTAATTGACATTTAACTCTAATACAAGGCTCCTTTCATAAAATAGAAAATATCTAATTCATGCATCACAGCTTGGGTATTTAATATTTATTACTAACAACATAAGATTGGGTGATGTACTGAATTATTAAAGGAAATGAACAATCACAAGAGCAGAAGTTGGAGCTGGCAGTAGCATCAGAACCATTAAACACACAAAAAAAAACCCCCGTCACAGTGTGTTTCTATTTCCCATTCTGGCATTTGTACATTTGTAACTGCAAGTGGAACACACGTCAGAGCTTGTCCTGCTCCTGTTACAGCCTCCCAACATCTCAGCTGGGAAGGAGAAGCACTAAGCTTGGATTTCTGGTGATCTTCTCGCTCGAATTTCATGTCTCCCACACTCCTCTGACCTTTTCTTGCACAAAGATCTGCTCCTGAGCAGGGCAGGGCGGGTTCAGGACCAAGCAGAGATGTCCCCACAAAGCTGCACACACTGGAACCGGGGTGTGCAGCTGAGAGGGGAAGGGATTTAGGCTTGAATGAAAAATCTTTGTTTCCTTGGCAATAATCACCAGGTTCTGCAGCAGCTCCGGGTTTGCCACTTGCGGCACAGCGAGGAAATAAGTCCAGGTTTAATAATCTGTCATATGGAACTGGAGCAAAATGGGAAGGAGCAAAGAGCCCTCCTCAATACAGCAGAGCATCAGCTGAATGACGGGTTTGGGATAAGGAAGGATGAATGAAGTTGTGCCAGGGCAGGGCCAGGTTGGATTTTAGGGAAAGGTTCATCCCCCAGAGGTGCCGGCACTGCCCAGGCTCCCCAGGGAATGGGCACAGCCCCGAGGCTGCCAGAACTCCAGGAGAGCTTGGAAAACCCTCCCAGGGATGCCCAGGGTGGGATTTGGTGGGCCTGTGCAGGGCCAAGAGCTGGATCGTGGCACCTGGGGCAGCGTCTCTGATCTTTGTGGGTCCCTCCCAACTCCGGATATTCCGAGATTCTGTGACCCCACAAACTGAGCTGGTGTCACCTCTGTGCACCAGCAGAGGAGCCCTGGGTCCTCTCCCTCTCCTGGGGACACACCCAGGACTGATCCAAAGGCAGCTTTGAATATGAAGAAACATTTCTGAGTATTCCCCTTCTGCCTCTGCAATATTTTTTGCATTAATGACGCGTTTCTTCCCATTAGCTTGCACCAACCACCAGAAAAACTGCTGGTGATAAAACAGGGGATGCAATCGAGTGGCTGGGTAACATATGGTGCTCATCACACAGCATCCAAAGAGATTCCAGTGTGAATCAGCAAATGTTCATAAACTGGGTACCTGAATCACAATTCATAACAAGCCACCTCAGTGTCTTTCTCTCCATCAAATATTGACGACCTGCTACTTTTACTGCAGTCGCACCTAAAAGATCTTAGGTGCAAATTAAAATCCAGAAGTGGCATAATGAAAAAAAAAATTAAATAAAAAAGACAATCTCCATCCCCAAAAGCTTCCACGTAGGTAAATACACAGGAACAAACAGTCTGTAAAATACAGAATAGCAAAGGGGAGAAGCTTTGAAAGCTCTGCCTTAGCCCCTGTGGATTCTGGTTACAGCTTTTTCACTGAAGTTTGGTCATGCCTCAGATTTTTCATCCCTGTATTCTTCATGATGAATTGAGACCTTGATAATTCCCATCTCTCTCATTTAGCCACTAAGAGGGGTTTGTACCCACACAAGAGCTGACAGTGTCACGTTTGATCTGCAGAAATGCTGTTCTGAAACAATATTTCAATGGCTGGGCAGGCTGGGGATGGAATGGCTCTTTCGATGGATCAAAATGGAGCTTAGCAGAGAGAAAATCTGCTAAATAAAAGCTCCTGAGTTGTTTGAAACAGGTCACACTACCTAACGACAATTAGAGCGAGCAGTAAATAAGACACTCAGGCAGAATTTGTGTAAGAGCACAAAGGACTCCAGAGTAATTAGTTTAGTGGGGAAGGGAAGTAAAAAAAAAAAAAAAAAAAGAAAAGAAAAGAAATGAGAATTTTCCAGCTGTCCTGAGGTCTGTGTCAGGAGAGGGATGGGAAGACAGAGCACAGCAGAAAATCAAGATGATGCATTTCAAATGCAAGAAGAAAACCAACGACGCTGCCCCGGGTGCCAAGAACAGCAAACCTGCCCCAAACTCCCTCAGAGTCACGACTTTGTGCCGTGGGTGGGTTCAGAGGGGCTGCACTTTGTCCTCTCCCATTTCTCTCTCGAATCGGGGAGCTGTGATGCAGAAGGCAATGGGAATATTGACTTTAATGGGCTTTGGATCAAGCTCTGACAAATGGTTTAAAAAGAAGCTGTGAAAGGCACGTCTCACCTGCTGAAAGGCTTGCTAGAAACCATTCCTTTTCACATTTGAGGCTGTGTGAAGGCTATAGATAATAATTCTTAGCAGCTGCCTCGCAAGACAAGGTAATTCCAAGTGCTGAGATGAGACAGAAAAGTTTAACTTGTCCAACACGGTGCAAGGAGAATATTTTGTCTGCCAGGAAAACTGGACTTCTCTCAATAAGTAAATAAGTGCCTGTCAAAGGACCAAAAGCACAAGACCTGGAGCAGATTTGATAAATGCAGTGCTGTGAAGGAGGCAGGAGAAGGAGGAGCTCAGGACCCAGCTGTTCATAAAGCCCTGAGGTAGGAAGGGATTGCTTAAGCACAGGCCTAACTCTAGGCTGGCATCTCCGACTTACAAAATGTTTAATCCTGACCAGAGTCCTGCTGCCTCCTGCCTGGTGCTACCTCTGGGGGAACAGCTCAATTGAACCAAGCTGCCGTGAGCAAAAGGAGAGATGGAAATCCAGTTCTGAGCATTTGTTGTCTGCGCAGCCTTTCTGAGAAAATTGTTTTCTATATGTATTAAGATTTTTTTCACACTTTAAGTATCAACAAATGGTTTGTTTTCATATTTTCATAAAAGAAGGGAAAGTTAACAGACTGTTGTCCTAACCAGTGTGTTGGAGGGGTGGTAACTCCACCCTCCAATCCACTAATCTCTTTAGAATTCTATAAAATGTAAAAACTGTAAATAAACTTCCTTCTTTTCCAGCACGACTTAGCGTGTGGGAGCAATTCTTTTCTGTCTCCTTTCTGCAAGCATTCATGGAAAGTTCCTGCACAGCAGGGCGGGTATGGAATACAGAGAAATATTATTCCATATAGAATCATGGAATGGTTTAGGTTGGAAAGGACCTTAAAGGTCATCCAGTCAGAGACACCTTCCACCATCCCAGGCTGCTCCAAGCCCCAATTTCCAACCTGACCTTGGGCACTTCCAGGGATCCAGGGGCAGCCACAGCTTCCCTGGGCACCTTGAGCCAGTGTTTTGTCACCAGCAATGTAAAATATTTCTCCCTCATCCTTACCCTGGCCCTCTTTCACTTTAAAGCCATCAGATATAAATATTGAAACTCCCCTCCGAGTGACTCCATCAGGAGATGAGCACCGTGAGCAGGGAGGGAAAACAAACATCTCCCCTGGCACCTGCTGGAGTCAGGGCTCCGTGTGATGTTCAAAAAGAAGAGTTTGCAAAGTTTGTGCGGAGGCCACGAGGCTGTGGGGAAGAAGTGAGAGCTCATTAAAATTGTCACACATACTTTTTAAGTAAAGAACTCGAGAAATCAAGCAGGGATGATAGGTACAGCTTTTAATTAACCAGGCCAAACAAACCATCTCCGCATGTGTTGTCTCATGTGAACAAAAGATTGTTGATGGCTATTTGCTTTGATCTTAAGAGCATGAAAGAATAATATGTATTTAGAAAGGCTGATAGAAGAAGTAAAATCTGAGAAAAGAAAGAGGTGTCAAGTCATTAGATTTAGAAGTGCAGCAGGGGTAGCTTTGTGCACTGCTGCATTGTTCAGCCAGTCTGTTTTCGGGAGAGGGGGGATGTTAATTCATGGATATGAAATGCTTGCATTCAAACAGCAAAGGGCTTTGAAATCCCCATCAAAATCTTGAGCTGGATGGGTGTAAAACGGGGTGAATTCTGCAGGTTTCAGAAGGGCAGCTCTCCCTTCAAGGGTGTAATTCTTTTCCAAATAAAGTAACCCTGATACTTTGTGAAGATTCCCTCTCCTTGTCTCCTGTCTGCCTCTCACATCTGACACCTCCCAGCGTTATTGAAGGCTCATCACGGCGCTGTGTTGATAAAAAGGGAGGAATCTGGATCTGATGAAATCAGAGGCAAAGTAATTTTTATTATCTGAGAAATCCGATTCGAAACCGTGTCTGCTCAGCCTCCCTTTGCTGCTCAGGAGCAAACCCTCCCTTCATTTCCAGGCTGTGCAAAAGATATATTGTTTATAAATTTCTCCAGACATGCTGCCAGACACTGAGACAATATCTGACTCCTCTAATTTCACCAAGATGAGGAGCAGGAGAGGCTGCATTAAAAACTACAAAGGGAAGTGAGAGAGGGGCAGAAAGAGGAGCACAACTCCCAGGTGACTCGGAATTAGCAGTGATTTATGCAGATGGAAATGTGAGTAAAGTTTGGCTGAGTGAATGACTTGTCCCTGCTGCTGACAGCCCTGGTATTTTTGAAAAGGTCCCACCGAATCCCATCTGAGATCTGACTGTCTGTATCATATGTTAATGATCTTTGTACCTGTTTATTCTATTCTGAGCATAATTTGTATGCTAATAGTGTTGCCATTTAATAAACTGTGCTTAAAAGATTTTCCTTATCTGCATGCTGATATAAATGAGCTTCAGGGTTGACTGACAATTAACGGGAAATCAAATAAATGCCATTATAATCTTTAAAGTATTTGGATCAAAACAAAATTACACAATACAGCTGAATAGTCTTATTAAAATATTGTAGAAAAGAATATTATTAGAAATTATAAAACGTGACGCTAGAACTCTTCCATCCTATATCTTAAAATTCTCCCCTCTTCCTAAAAATAGAATTATTTTTACATCAAATCCCCACAATTGGGACCACAAATATTTATTTATGTAAATATATACAGCCATCTGAACTGAGCTATGCTCCATCATACAGATTCCAGAGAAAACCCAGGATTTTTAGGAGCTGCTACCGCCTTTAACACAAAACAGCAAAAATTGTTTTGTGCTGTCTGTAACGCACTCAAGGATTAAATGTGAGGCAGATGTTCCTCTGTGATGGCCAAAGAAAAAAGGGACAGAAACACCCAGTGCCCAAATGTCTTGGAGTGACAGATCCCAGAACTGGCAGCCAGGGAATACTGGGCAACAGCACCTCTGTGTGCATGGGAAGGAAAAGCAGAAAAGGAGCAGAACTGCCAAATAAAACAGCTGCCAATTTCTTTATCTTCCAAGTTCTGCTGGTTTTATGAAATCTTTGTAACTCCACTACATCAGACAAAAGCTCTTCCAGCGCAGGATGGGATGTCCACGCTGCCACTATTCTAATCCCACCATTGATCATCATTTTTATGATCCAGACACTATCAGGAGCTCTGACTCAGCCCTTCACACAACTAAATTCACTCCAGATGTAAAACTAAGCCCTTAATATGGGATTTAAGTAGAATTTAAACAGTACAGAAGGCCCTGAATTGCCCTCTGCGTGGGAGTTTCATTCACTTGCAGGAAGCTGCTTCCCTCTCTGCTTGTCAGAACACATTTCAGAAGCACAAGAACAATCAAACCTGCCAGTAACCTTAAAGAATTCTGTCCAGACAACAAGCAGCTGGCACCAGCATAGCCTTGGTTGGATTTCGAAAACCCTGGAATAGAATCAGAGACCAAAAACTCCCAAAAGAGAATCAGAGAATGCCAGGATGGTTTGGAGTGGAAGGGACCTTAAAGTTCATCCCATTCCACCCCCTGCCATGGGCAGAGACACTTTCCACTATCCCAGGCTGCTCCAAACCCCATCCAGCCAGGTCTCATCACCTCTAATTTATTCTGCCTGTTGGTTGGGCTCTTGTGGACCTGCAGGAAACCTGGGACAATCCTCCCTGGGCTGGTGAATTTAAGCCCAGTTTGAGTGACACTGGTGGGGACTGGGTGTGGTTCACTGAAGCCCCAGACCCACATCCCTGCTCCAAAAAGCACAGAATATCGAAAGTTTCTGTCTTTTTGATGTGTTGGTCACATTCTGTCACTTCTGTGTGTCCCTTCAGCTTTTCCTTTCCTTTCCCAGATTTCCCTTTCTGTAGCCCTGATTTCCAAGCCTGAGATGTTTCAGTTTCTAGAAACTCTTTTCCCAGGAGATTTTCTGTAAACAAGAGAAATGTTTTTGTAACTGTACCTATGTTTATCCATTCTTTCTCACAGGAGAGGTTTCTTGATGAACATCTGGTTTAACCAATGTAATTAAAGAAGTTTGCCTTTATTTCACCAATCAAATTGGTCTGTGTAAAATAGTATAAAAAAGAGACATCTCAAAAATAAAGAGTCATTTTTTCTAGCCTCCTGAAAGATCTCAGAGTCTGTGTCATTGTTGAGTGTACAACAGCGATACCTTTCACTGAAAATCCGAGAAGATTTTTAGCTCTGGTGGAAAAGGAGCAATGAAAGAACAACATTCCTTTGTCCCAAAATCCCATGGCTAAAGCAGAGCTCTTTGTGGCCTCCTACAGATCTTTCATGTTGGCCAAGTATCAGCCACTTTTCCAAGGTGCTGCCACTCACATGACCCTTCCCACTCCAAACGATCCCAGAAATCCCTCCCGGGAGGATTCTTTGCTCATCGTGCCTGGGAATTGCCTGGCTCCAGTCCCTGTGCCCATCACGTTTGTCCTGTGCAGGGCCAGCAGTGGGACTTTGATGCTCCTCGTGGATCCCTTCCAACCTGGGACATCCTGTGATTCCTTGTTGATCAACCTCGTTTTTTATCACCTCCTCCAAACACCTTCATCTGTTCCCTCTAACGTTACACTTTCTTCGAGAACTCTGGGGGTCGGAATCTTTGATTTGGTGCCCGTGCAGCAAATTTGGTGCAGGTTTTCCAAATCTGGGGCACATTTTCCACATTTGGTGCAGGTTTTCCAAATTTGGAGCACGTTTTCCAAATTTGGGGCACGTTTTCCAAATTTGGGGCACGTTTTCCAAATTTGGGGCATGTTTTTCAAATTTGGAGCAGGTTTTCCATATCTGGGCAGGTTTTCCATCCCGCACTGGCATTTTTGATGCTGCAGCAGCAGCAACGATGTGCATGGCAGCACAACTTGGCCTGGAAGAGAAGCACAGAAGGTTGCATTCCCCCGTTACTTTTTTCCTGCAAACTCCTAATTAGGAACTTTGATTTCCAGCCTGCTCAGTGGAAAAAATCCAATGAGATTATCTGGCTTTGGATGGAGTCCTGAGCATCCATCAGGAAACGTGCATGGAGCAGGGACAGGACACGAGCTGGAATGGAGAGAGGGCACAGCACTGACACTCACTGGGGTTTGGATTGTTGTAATTCCTCTGGGCAGGGAGGAGTGACAGATTTCCTGGGACATCTCAGCATGCAGGACAGCCCCTTGGAAAGGCTCCCCTTTAAAAAACTGCCACGACTTGATTGGGAACAATTTCAAATTGCATTAGTGCGCAGTCCTGCGGAGGGGAGTTGTAATAAATCCTTCTCTTTTTCACGTGAGAACATCTGCTTCATTGACTTCCTCCATGCTCACATTATCTGCTGTGCTAAACACTGGCACGGAGCACTCAGCAGTGCAGGGTGGAATTAGGCTTGTTGGCTTGTTCCGTTGTGAAGCTCTCCAGGAGGAGAGAAAAGAAAGGAAAAGCCCTTTCCTCCTGTCTTGCCCTGCACCAATATCCTCTGGCTGCTGCCTGGGTCAGGTAGCAATGGGGGTCCCCTCCTGCCTCCTCGTTACTCTGCACTGCCTTGACTTCAAATAGAAACAGGACTGAGAGAGAAGAAAGGGGAAAAACAAAGGAAAATGAGATAAAGAAGGAAAAATAAAGTATTTCTTTTTTCTCCCATCATCTGCGCTTCTCCTTATCTCCCTCCTCATCTTTCAGTCAAGTTTTCCATTCCCCTGCCTTCACCCTCAGCGTGGGGAATAAGAACAAAATAACCAGAAAGATGGAGAAGGAAAGACTGAAGACACTTCAGGAGAGTTTGGGGTGTTTTCTGACAGCCCTTTGGCTGTAAAACTTCTCTTATGCCAACATCACCAGCTTTGGTGATTCCTGTGGGTGCTGCCAGGTGTGATGTTCCTCCCAGATCCAGTGGCATTGTTCAGGGAAACAACTGAGAATGGAAAATGCCTGCAACCAGCACCAAAACCAGACAAACTTCCCTGCTGAGAGCACATAAATCCTCAGCAAATACATTGGAGCTGCCTCTCCCAGTTCTCTGCAATTCCCTTCTCTTTTCTGTCTGAAACCAGGACCACTGTGGTGCCAACACTGGATATTTTTAGCTAGAAAATTCTCCCTGCAGCTCTCAGCATTCCCTGAGGAATGGTGTGATGGTGGGGTTTGTCTGGTTAGCACCAAATGTGCTGTGACTCTGGGGCTTCAGAGATTAAAAACTCTTCCAAACAGCAACCCCAGGCTTTGTAGGAGTTTTCATGTCTTAACGAGTAACTTCAGACCAAACCCTGGAAGCAGGCAGGTAAATCTGTGCTTTGGATTCCTGTCAATCTGTTTGTAAGCAAGGAATGCAGCTGAAGTGATTAATCAAATTTAGCAGAGGTGGAATCAATCCCATTGGTTCTCCAGACAAAAGTGGGATTTCATCAGCAGATAAGCTTAATTTGTATTCGTGTTGACTTTCAGCAGTGGTGTCTGCGATAGCTGGAATTGCTCTGATTGCTGATGCCCACACTTCAAGTGCTCTATTTAAATACTAAAATAGGAAATGAACTTCTTTACAAGCACACAGACACTGATAAGATAGAAGGGTTAAGGCATCTCCTCAAAGCTATGCAAAGCTCCTCGTGGCAGAGAAGCAAGGAGGATAAAAACAGAGACCCACTTAATCCAGGCTTCAAAAACCAGACTTAAAAAATAAAATAACAGTGAAATTAATGGCCCAGTGCTACTCACCCAACTGCATCGCTGTGGAAAGCTGGGAATAGAATAGTAAGTTCTGGAATATCATAAGAAAAATAGATTTTATATGGAACTTGATACCTGCATGCAAATATCTGGGGTATTTTGTGTGCAAGCAGTGGGTGAGGAAAGCAGGGTGGTTTGTGGCACTAAGCAGCCTGACAAGCAAAACTCCTCTTTGCCTCTGCTACTCATCTACTGTAACTTCAAGAGAGTTGAGGGTTTTTTCAGACTCTGTGGATGGGTTTCATTCCCTCAGCTTTGTTTGTCTAAGTTTGGTGTCTCATTTGAGAGGGAGGCACCTGCCAAGAACAAGTAAATAACTCCCTTAGGCTGCATATTGACTTCAGCTAAAGAATAGTCAAGTGCCATCAATCTCCTCCTTTCTTAGCAGACTAGTGCAAATTTTGGAATTTTCTATCCATTTGGTCTTGATTCCTCCCCAAGCAGATTTTTTTGTTTATTTTTAAGGATAATGGATATTCTGAAGCTAAACCAACAGTGTTTGACATTCTGGTAATTGAAACGTTTCCCTGAAGTTTGCTGAACTGTCCTGACACATTTCTGCTCAAATTGGTTGGAGCTGAAGCGCTGTTTCCCAGACAATGCATTTTGTGTCTTGTGTTTGATCAGGGGATGGAGGGAGGACTTCTCCTGCTTCCCAAATTATCACAGGGGAAGCTGAGCTGGGAGGGACCCACAAGGATCAGAGTCCAACTCCACAATCCCAGCCTGAGCATCCCTGGGAGCTTTGTCCAAACTCTCCTGGAGCTTTGGCAGCCTCGGGGCCGTGCCCATTCCCTGGGGAGCCTGGGCAGTGCCCAGCACCCTCTGGGGAAAGAATCTTTCCCTAAAATCCACCCTAAACCTGCTCTGACACAGATCCAGCCACTCCCTGTCACAGGGAACAGAGATTGGAGCTGCCCCTCAGGAGGAGCCGCAGACTTTTTAACTCCCTGTTGGTTTAATTCCATCCACAGGCACCAAACAATCCTTTTCCCAAATAACAGAAAAGTTTAAATGCGTTCAAGTGCTCAGTTTTGGAATCTGGCTGTGAAGAGTGGAGGAGCAGATGGAAAGCAGAAGGAGGGGGCGAGCCCAGAACGCTCAGAGGGCGGTGGGAGAACAGATCCCAAGGAAAGCTGCGGGGTCCTGGCTGCTCCCCTGGGAGCAGGAGAACCCCTCGGGTCTGGGCTCCAAGGGGCAGCTCCAAGATCTCAGCAATTCCCAGATAATTCCCCCGCCCAGTCACAACATCTGCTCCATTCTCTTTCCAGTGCTGATGAAACACAGCTTCCCACATCATCATTTTCCCTTGTTTCCTCCGAGTAATGGCAATAACCTGGGTGTAAAACACCAAACCCAGGTGTGCCACAGGACACAGAATTCTGCTTTATTTATGGCAGAGGATCCATCCCCGTCCTCCACAGAACTGGGACTGAACTGTTTCCTACAAGCAAGACTTGGAGCCAAGAAGTATTGAGCATATTTTATGATCTCTAAATGTACTTCTTGCCCGGGCCCCCAAAAACAATTTAAATTATGAATATTTGCTTATTACTGATTATTAATGCATGGAAAGTGCTGTATGTGACTAATGCGTTCTCCCAGCCTACCTCATTTCTCAGTTTTCCCTCAGCTCTCCTCATTGAAATTCCGAGTGAAGTGAATCCCATATGTTTCCATGCATTCACTGCAGTGCTCGGGGATCCTCAGCCCAGGCTGGGGGAACAGCACCTCTCCCTGGCAAAGCAAAACCAGCCCCAATTCCCTTTCATTAAACCCTTTCATCAAAAGGAATTCTTTGTAAAAATAAGTTTTCCACGAGGGTCCCGAGTCTGTATTCACCGAAGGCACGAAGACAGACGTTTGTGATGAGATCGGTGTCTAGACTTGAAAATTTGTTTTATTTAATGTATGAATTGTTCCTTTCTTCTCTTTCATTTCCTCAGTTGGATACAAGAGGATAGAAGCAAGAAGTGAGATGAAGAAAACTCCTGTTGCATGCGCTGAGGATGTGACACACATGAAAATACAGCTGAAATCTGTGTCAGACTCCACGGGAGGGAGTTTGGAGCATAAAACTCGGGTTTTGTTGTGTTTCATTGCTGCACTGAGCTAAAGCCCCCAGCACACGCCAGGAAAAGTTCTTTATTCCACAAAGGCAGAACAGCTGTCCCTTGGAGAAGTGGCATTGCTCCCCAAAGCCCATTTCTCCAGATTTTGACCCAAAGAAGAAGGATAATTGCCCAAGAGCAGGGAAAACCAGCCAGGATGAGCCAGCTGTGGGATTTCCTTTGGATTCCTGCAGCTGATAACCTCGAATTCCCTCTCTCAGGTGCCAGCAGCATGGGCCATGGATAAATCCCATTACTCAGGGCCTCAGGGTGGGATGGAGCTATTTCTGAAAATTTGGAATCTCTCAATGGAGAGGGCTGGAACAATAAACAGATCTGCTACTGATATGTTCAGGCTTCATTTCACCATCTAATGTAAAAAACCAGTGTATTATTTTGGCATTTTCTGCAGGATTTACATGTGTGCTTCAACTGCAGTAAAGTATTTTACAGAAATGAGAGCAGACAAGCTGCTGAAGAGCTGAGCAATGGAGGGTTTGAGCCACAGAAAGGATGGGAAAGACAAGTGGGGCTGGAGAAAACTCTGCCCTGAAAGGGGGACGGGGCACTGAGGACCTTCACTGCTGAACTCCTGCAAGAGATGCAGAAAATCACCCTTCAAAAAATTGTAAGGTATTTTTCAGATAGTAGGGGCCCAAATACTGCAGCTGTGTAAGCTTTAAAATGACCTCAAGAAGTCAGAGGAAATCTAATTAAAATATTTAATTGTGCATCTATTAATATGGAAAATCTAATAATTAGTGTTCCTGTTTAGACATTTCTCTTCACACATTTACAAACTGAATTTAATGTAAAGGAAAGTTCTCTTGTGGTATCAAGAGTTCAGCTGATCAGGGAGAGTGGTTTCCACATATTCAGGACTATCAGAGATAAACTATTATCAGGAGTGAAAGGAAAAAGGTGAAAAAGAAGGAATATTCTTCCCCCTTTGGGCGGAATAGGTCTGGTTTCACAATTTCTTTAACAAGAGATTAAATTTATCTAAATAATTGAAAAGAAGCTGTGTGATCTGACTTATTTGGGAATGAGCCCATCACAGTTTGGCTGCCAGAACTAGACAGGATAGGTATTTCCTTTTTTTAGCAACTATAACCCTACCAAATATTTTAAAAAAGGCCAATAAAAGAGCCCATAAAAGTTATAATTGCAGCACGATAAAATGGGAGAAGAAATAAGGCTTTGTCAGGGTTTAATCATATCTGTGGAGAAAGGCAGACCATGTTCCCTCTCTTTTTATGTGTAATTCCAGCACTTTAATTAGCCATGTACTTTACAGCCACACAAACCCTTCTCTCATTTTGTTTTCTGTCAGGGAGATCTCTGGACTAACACTGTGCTGATGATTTATTTCCCATCCCTTTAAACCACGGCATTAGCCAGTTTGTCATTTAATAATCAAACAGCCTCATAAATTCTACTTTGCACCACTGGCCACACTGGCAATAATGTGCATGCAGAGGGTTTAAACTCTGTCTCCTTTGTAAATCCTGCTCCTGTTGTTTGCTCCTGCCCAGCAGCAGGAGCCTTCTGGGATACACAGAAATTACAGTGTGCTCGGAATTGTTGTTAGTAAATTAATACAGGAGCACGAGTAAATACTGTACGGAGTGTGTAAATATTTCTTTTATCAGTAAATCAGGTGGGGAATATCAGAGTAGTGGAACCTCAAGATCCAGGCTTAGTTCAGCCTCTGGAATAGGCAATACAATCAAAATACGATCAGAAGACAAAGATTTGATTAAACACTGGGTAGAAAAGTGTTTTCCATTGTGAGCAGTTAAAATGAAAATAAAATTGCCACAGCTAAACGGAGGAAAAGCCATTGGAAAGTTCTCTATGGCCATGGGATGCACTGCTCACCCAATTTTCCCTGTTCCGTTGCCAGCACCTATGTGAAATTCTCAGATTTGCACTTTCTTTCATAAACACTCCTGTGATTTATCTCTACTGTGCATCCCTGCAGCGTGGCATAGGGAAACAGTTCCTCCTGTCACAGTTTGGGATCATGTTCTAGAGAATTATCATCATTTTTAAGTATGTTGTGACCCAAAGTAACCTCCTTGAGCAAGTGGTCCTGTGTGAAAATCTGGTGCTCAGTTGCCAGAGCTTCATGAATTACTGATTGTAGATTTCAAAGGCTGACAACAGAATGTGACAAAAGAGGGTTGCTGTTACATTTGTGAACTGGAAGAGATGCCAAGAAGGACTCTCAGACATCCCCAGCACTTCTGAAGACACTGCTGCCCATTGCATCCATCTGTCTCCATTTGTGTATGGAAATATCCTCAGGGCTGCATGTTGCATACAGTATCCCTCGTTTCTCGCAGTAATTTCTCTTTGATTTTAATATTCCACCATTTAATTGCCATTAGTGCGGAATTATAGAATTATGGAAAAGCCTGAGCTGGAAGGGACCCAGAGGGATCTTGGAGTCCAACCCATGGGGATTGTCCACCCCATAAATCCCACCCTGCACCTGAGGGTGCAGCATGTCTGAATAACTATGGGTTGCTGCCCGTACCTTTTGTTCTGGCGCAGAACCTCCGAGCCCTTCCTCCAGGAAACAACAGCTCTGGGAGAAGCACTGGGTTTACAACTGATTGTAACTTCCCCTCCAACTTGAACAACAGACAGCTTCTTCACGGGATTCCTGGAAAAATCAGGGGCTGCAGCTGCAAAGAGAGAAGGAGGAAGAGATGTTACGAAATGAATTTGCCAAATTCTTCTCATCGAGTTCAGCCAGACAATTCAATAATTGTTTTGGTTTTTAGATTTCCGCAAATGTAAATCTAAATCTAACATTAAAAATGTATCTAAGTACCAAAGACTTCTAATTATGTTTCTAAAGCTGTCTACCTAGAACTGTGTGCTCTGACAAACTTTCCTGAGGAAATCTGGAGACTGGGAGAACTGGTCTATTTGTGATGGAGGACAAGATTCCCAAGCAGGATAAACTTCAGCCACATTCATTCATCTGCAGAGAGTGTTCTGTCACAAGCACAGGGCTACTCTGGCTTTCTTTTCACAGACCTACTCTGTTTCCTGAAAATATGTTTATTTTTCCAGCAGCTTATGTGAAAATTCACTCTTGGAGAAGGAGAAAACACAAGACATTGGGCGCTCCTGAAGTCTGTGTTTTACTGGTTTCACTGATGTTTGGCTGTTGAGCAAACTTTACATTTTGAATTCTAGAACAGAACACTTTTACAATATATGAGCAAATTCCATTCATGTTCATCTGTGGTTATCATTAATGAGATTCCTTTCTCCATGTTATTTGCTCATGTCCATATTTGCCATATGCTCCTTGTTTATAGCTCAAACTCTTTCCTCTGCTTTCTGAAATACCTTAAAAAACCTGCAGAATAACTATTAATAACTCAATCTAAGTGAGAAAGAGCATTCAGTAAACTGGTGTATGTGCGATAATAAAAAAAGACCACACATGGATTGGATCCTTCCCCCAAACAAGCCATGAAATTAAACTAAAAAACCACATTTCCATGTGGGTGAAAAGCAAAGAAATATCAGGTTTGAACTGCCAGGTTTCATTAAATTCAATTTTTTTTTTCAACTAGTGTCCTTTTTACTGGTACCTGAACATTTTAGTGACATTTACTCACCAATCACCCTCAGCTCAGCATTGGCATAAATGGTGTCATATTTATTTTCTGCCACGCACTGATAGAGGCCTGAGTCTGACAGATTCAGCATGGGGATGAGGAGAGTCCCATTTTCTATTTGAATTCTTTCCTGATAAGAGAAAAACAAGGAAAAAACATCGACAGAGCTGATGAGTGAACAAATAAAAGGTTTTTTAGTATCACGCTGATGCACCTGATCAGGATTCAGGAGCAGAAATGTTGTTTTCTCTGCAGTAATGAGGATGGATAGATCAGAAATGGGATGTGCACCTCCCTGTGTGCTGGTGGTTGTATTTCCAGCCCTCTGAGCTCTTCCAGCTTTTCAGGAAATCCAGGCACAGATTGCAGCAGTGGCTTTGGGCAGGTTTGTCCAGGTTTTCCATGTGTTTTCCACTGCTGAGCTGGGAATTTGAGGTTGTGCTTCTCCATGAAGGTGGCACAGAAGGAGCTACCTCAGGGCAGGCAGGGATGCCCCACACTGGGAGCCTGGAGCATCTTCCACCTGGATCCTGGAAAGCAGCACCTCCTCCCTGCCTGGTGGAACATCATCCCATCATGCCGTCAGATAAATCTGATGGTGATAACCCCAGGTGATCAGAAAAGCTCCACAGGAGACAGAGGTGCTCCAGCAACAGGAACATTTCGAGCGTCATCACACCCTGAGTCACAGGAAAATGAGCCCCTGGGAAAGCTCCACTGAAAGCCAACACTTAAAATTCCACTTGGAAAAGCCCCAGGCAGCAGCTCAGAGCACAGGGAGGGTGTTCTCCTCCAGGCCTGGATCTCTACACACACCAACTTTCTTCAGCAGTTCTGCTGAAATAGAGGAAGCTGCACAGTGGGTAAATTTGGAGCAGAGCTCGGAATTTGGTGTATTAAAAGAAGTTTTACTTGCTCTGCTTTGGAAAACAGAAAAAAGCCTGTTTCATGCTGCAATCATAACTTAAAGCTAAATATCTTGTGATTTTACAATTACTACCCTCTGGAGACAATAATAGCTGCACTGCAAAGTGGAGCACTGAGGAGGAGAAAAAAAAACATTCCCCCAAACAGATGAGTTTGGAAGATACCCACGGGGAATATAAATCCCATCACCAAGTGCAAGCTTGAACAAGAGATATCGCTGGGAGGATGCTGCTGTTCATTTAGCCTGGCTCTGTTGCCTCTGGAGCAGGAATGGAAGAGTTTGGAGTGCACAGGTAGGGGAGGCACTTGAGTGTTTGATGAATGAGTGTCTCAAGTGTATTTGGGAAGGGCTAAAGATCTGTCACAGAATCCTGAAATGGGTTGGAGGGATCCTAAAGCCCATCCAGTGCCACCCCCTGCCATGGGCAGCGATCTTCCACTGTCCCAGGCTGCTCCAAGCCCCAGTGTCCAACCTGGCCTTGGGCACTGCCAGGGATCCAGGGGCAGCCACAGCTGCTCTGGCACCCTGTGCCAGGGCCTGCCCACCCTCACAAGGAGCAAATCCTTCCCAATATCCCATCCAAACCCATTCTCTGTCAGTTTGAAGCCATTCCCTGTGTCCTGTCACTCCAGGCCCTTGTGAAAACTCTCTCTCCATCTTTCTTAGAAGTCCTGGAAGACCACAGTGAGCTCACCCCAGAGCTTCTCCTCTCCAGGTGAACACTCCCAGCCCTCCCAGCCTTTCCTCCCAGCAGAGCTGCTCCATCCCTCTGCCCATCCTGGAGCCTCCTCTGGGCTCTCTGCAGCAGCTCCAGCTCCTCCCTGTGCTGGGAATTCCCCAGGGCTGGGGTCTCACCTGAGAGGGGCAGGATCCCCCCTTTCCTTTCCTGCTGGGATCAGCCCAGGGCTCGGGGGGGCTCCGGGGTCAGCACACACACCCAGGACACGATTTCCACCAGCCCAGCTTTTCCTTGGAGGTCTCCCAACCACGAACTGACCCAGCCCAAGCTTGTTTAGCTTGGAAATGTGATGAGAGCACAGCCTGAGGCTGCAAGGCTGGTGTGTGGCAAACTAATTAACAACATTACATTACCCAGCCACTGATAATTTTTTTTCGAGGCTCGCGCTACAGATATCTTTTGCATACTTAGTTTTACCTCCAGGCTGTTTGCTATCCTCTCAATGCATTCTATTTTTGCAAACATGCTTTGAATACAAACCCCCCCTCTCTGAAGCAAGGCTCGTGTTCCATCCTCATCCCAAATTCCCCACCGTTCTCAGCCGGCCCTTTTGAGCCGTGCAGACAAAGGGAAGAATAAAGCACGCCGTGTACACGAGCAGGGAGGATGCTGGCATGACCAGCCGGGTGGTCAGGCAGAGAGGTTTGACAAAGAGGAGACAATCAGAATCAGCCCCAGGGTGAAAAGCATCGGGATGTTATTCTTCCTGGGAGAATTCCGACACGCGGGGTGCTGCGACAAACTGAATATTTTATTACATCTCCCTTGTACTTTCCCCTCCAAAGTGTCCATTCTGTCCATTGAGCAATAACATCCAGCACTTTGTTGCCTGAAGAATTGCATTTACAGCACACTGTAAGTACTGTGAAAATGCCGGTTGAAAATGTGTCTGTCGAGCGCTTCATTCCTCTTTATTGAAACGGTGCAATTGCAGAGTGACAGACTCTAAATATTGCTGCCTTCAAAGGGAGAGAAACAAGATAATCTCGCTCAGAGGAAGGTGACAACGACTACAATGAGCAGGTTCAGAAAAATTGCAGTCCAGGTAAATTCTGCCTATTTTCCCCAGATGCAGGTTGGGTCTGTTTAGGACTGACCCAGCAGAATATTATACGGAAGATTGGACCCCACTCCAACTACTTTAAATAATAACCACAACTAAATCAAATAAATGCTGGTTCTGCAGCCCAGCAGGTGCTAATTTAGCCCATATGTTTTGGAAAGTCTCCTGTATGTGCTCTTGCTAGGCAGGAATTAATCACAGTATTATTTTTTTCCACCCAAGTGAAAATGTTTCACTGATGAGGCACTGTGTGCTCCAGTGAGGCTGGATGGATGCTCCAGGAAAAAAAAAAAAGGGGAAACTTGGCCTCAGCAGAGTGCACAGAGCTTCTTATCACAGAAATCCTTCTCCATGAGGCTGCCACCAGCTGGAGGCTGGAGGATGGATGTGCCAGAGCTTGGCCACCACAGGAATGCAGGGATTGTGCCTGGAAGCTGGGCTCTCAAAACCTGGCTGAGGAAGGAGCTGATCGTGGTTCTCAAGTGTTTGAGCTCCAAACTTCCCCTCTCCTCCTGCACTCCTAATTCCCTGTCCACTTGGTCCTTTAAAGTGACATTTTGCACTTACCCAGCTGCTCCTTTTACCTTTACATGGCTTTCTTTGGATTATCCTTCTACAAAGCACAGAAAACATTACCCTCACAATTAGCTGATTTTCAGAGCCGACTGATTAATTAAGGTAAAGGATTAGCTCCGCAGGAGAGCAGCCACTCTGCACGAGACCAAAGGTCCACCCAGCTACTGCTTTGGAACAGAAACAGAAGAAAAGTGCAATTCAACGCTGAGCATTTTGCAATTCCAGCTCTGGAACCCTCTGCCAGTCCTTTGGCATCCTCCCAGTTCCCCAAACTGCAGATTATGTCTACAAATGTATTTAGTGTTTCTTTCACCAATTGCAATTCATGTTTTTAAGCCCTTTTATACCTACAGCCATATCTTGTAGCAATTAGATAATTCACATGAAGAAACTGATGTTTTTTTCTCTCTCTAAACTCCCATTTCATACATTTCCAATAAAGAGGAAGTCCAAGAATTGAGGCTCTGTGGTGCAAAGAGTTTATGTTATTACATTTATTTTGATATATTAATCTTCAGTTATTTTTTTGAAACTTAATTAATATATTGTGAAATTAATATAATGACTAAGTAATGAAAAAAAAAACAACAAACCAACAAAAAGATGGGGAAGAAATCAAAGGAGAGAGGAATCTTACCTCTGACATGAGGGGCTGGCCATTTTTTAACCAGCTGTAGGAAGGACTTGGTTTTCCTCTTGCCTTACATTCCCAAAATAAACTGTCGTAGAGAGACAGAAATGCATTTTGGATTTTTTTCTCCCATTCAGGGGGTGCTGAAAAGAATATGCAAAGCACTTTAAGCAGAAGAAAAGTGATTTTGCTTGAGGTATGCTGCCATTAATTAATGAACTGAGCGGGGCTAATTCATATCTGTTCAACACATTTTTATTATGCTGCAAGTGAATTCTCTACAACAATTCCCTGGCGTGAAACTTTGGGGCAATGTAAACCTGATTTAATGTTTTAGTTTTGGGAAATTCCTTTATCAGACAATTTTCTGTAAACAAGAGAAATGTTTTTGTAACTGTACCTATGTTTATCCATTCTTTCTCACAGGAGAGGTTTCTTGATGAACATCTGTTTTAACCAATGTGATTGAAGAGGTTTGCCTTTGTTTCACCAATCAAATTGGTCTGTGTAAAATAGTATAGAAGAGAGGGGCATCTCAAAAATAAAGGAGTCATTTTTCTTCTAAGCCTTCTGATCAAGAGTCTGTGTCGTTGTTTGGTGTACAACAGTGATAAGGTTCACCCTGCTTTAAAGTTCTTCTAATTCCACCTAATTTTTGCTGCTCTCAGAGCCTGAAGCATGGGCTGAAGGGATCACACACAAAGCAGTGTCCAGGAAAGAATCCCTATTTTTTGGAGACAACTTTCCTCTAGAGAAAAACCCCCAGAGAACAGAAAAGGAACAAGAGAAAATCAATTACAGAGATAATTCACCAGCACGCTCCTAATACGACAAAAAAACCTCATGCCAAGGCTTCATGAGTGCTGTTTGTACATTGCACTATGAACAGCTATTAATTAATGTACAAAGCACAGTTAATAGGCACATTGTTTTAGATTGAATTAACTGATCATAATTTTATAATTGCCTGCGCTGTTATCAATCATGGCCAGGTAATCTACTGAGCTTAATTTTAATGGAACTGCTTGATGGACGTGGTGAAAAAATTAGTGAGCAGTGAGAGCAAAATCTACCCCCTGAAAGCAAGGAAATAATGAAATATTTAAACCAGCAGCAGACTGTTCTATTCCTGGCATATATCTTGATATTATCCACGGCTGCAGGAGCCTGGTGGCTTATCAGCAAAGCCTGCATCTCTTCATTAGAAGAGATTTATTTAAAAAAAAGGAAAATACTTGCCAGAGTCTTCTCAACAGATGTTAACTGGAGGCTCAGTCTCACTTGCTGTGATTTTTTTTCTCCTCATTGTTATGTTTCTTTTTTGTTTTTTGTTTTTTTTTTTTTGCTTTCTCCTTTGAAAGATTTATGAGGTAAAGAAAAGATCTCTCCTCTCATTCCTGTCAAAATATGTTGCTTTCCCTGGGTGTTAACCATTCCACTAAAGAGGCATAATTCACCCTGGCTACGAGGGACCATCCGTGTGACTGGGACTGCAGGGAATCAATGCACACAGGGAGGGACAAGGAAAGGGAGAAGATTCCCAGATTATTCTCCACTTTTAGCCAAGCTAGAAGGAGAGGGAGGAGTGGGATGAGTTCCCCCTGCTTTGTACTTCCTGTTGACCTATACTGTTGGAAACTTGATTGTTTATTTCTGGTCACCTCTCACACTTTTCCAGAGTGCTCTCCTGACTGGGAAAGCCGTCACTGAGCTTGTCCCTGTATCTACAGACAGCTCTATTAAATAGGAATTTCAGCAATAACTTTTTTTTAATGTCAACACAGGAGGTGAAATCCAGAACAGACCAAAGGCTCCCAAATCCCACCGTGCTCTGCATCTGCTGCTGGACACTGACCCCTCCCTGCCTTGAACGTTTCACACAAATGTACAGGGATCCTCCTCTGCCTTTCATTAACATTTCCCACTTCCCGCATTTCCAACCCGAGCTTTGTAAAATATCTTTATTTGCTGAGGCTGTAACTCAGGGAAGGTCACTGAGAGCCCCCAATCAGTTTTTAACCTGACCTGCACATTCCAGGAAGGGGCTGAGAGACTTCATCTGCACAGTACAACTGAACACCATCCTGCTCTCCATTACAAATCAAAATTCAGTTAATCTGCTTACCATAGACCAATAATTGACCTCTGGCAATGTTTATTCCTCGAGTGTTTCCTGCGATGCACTCGTAGGAACCTTCATCTTCCTGCTCAACGTTGGGGATTTCCAGAACTCCTCTGCTCCTGTTGTGCTGGATTTTCTTTGCCAAGGAGTTCCCATCAGACCTCTTCCAGCTAATATTGGGGACAGGACTAAGGAATTGTATTTATTGGAGAAAAAAGAGACAGCATTGGTTACAGCAGAGGAAAAAGAATGTAAAATCCTTTCTTGAGAGTAGCAATATTTCTTGGAAAGGAATAATTTCTAAGCATGACATACAGAGGATCACATAAGACTGAGATTTTACAACATGTCCAATTTATTTAGGAGCACAGGTCCAAAGTGGGATGACATCCTCAATCAATTCTATGATTTTTCCTTGGGCCACTTTGTATTTTGCCCTTAGTAACTCTTACTCTGGGCTCAAACCTGTTTTTAAAGCCTGTGACACTGAAGCAAGGACTTTGCAAGTCCCAATAAACACCACGGAAGTACTGAATTATTGACTGGTTCTCCCAGCACACAAATTCCCTGTAGCACCAAAGGTATTTTCATACTTCAAAATAGGAAATATTGGCCAAGATTTCAAAAGATCTAAAAATACCCATGAATCTAAATATAAAAAATGGGAGCCAAGGTAGAAGAGAGCAGACAGAGAATTGTGTGAGGATAGGAAAGAACAAAACATTGAGGCTGGAAGGAGATAGAGACAAAAAAGGAATATTTCCTTTTTCATGTTTTTGAAGCTTTCTATCATTTTCATTTATATTTGGATCAATGTATCCCATACAACACAAAACAGTGAAGTGTGAAGGCAGCTATAAATACATCTTGGATTTCTGGTAACATCACAAACCATAGGAGCCTCACTTTCATGATCTATTATGTCACCAAAACACTTTGAAATATTAATAGTCATGGATTTCACAGTTGTTTGCTGTTTCTGCAAACCCAAGTAAGTTGCTTTTTCTATCAAATTCAGTTTTGAACTTTTTACAGAGGTATTGGCTAAATGCTGACTTCTTTTCCACTGGAAGTAACATCGACAGCAACTGAAAACACGTCTTTCATGGAAATTACAAGTCCTTGTTTCCAGTCTCCAAGGTCTCTGCCTGCAGTGCTGACTTACAAAGGATTTATTCCTTTTTAGCGGAGACTGTAACTGCTCACACCTTAAATTATTTAAGTTCAAGTCCTTGTTTATTGAACAAAGAAATCAAGTTACAAATAGAGAATGGATTAATTTCTTAATAATTCAGGAAGTTTGAGTCTGATTCCTGCATTTTACGTCTGTGTGTCTGTGATGTTCACAACTTCCCTCTAAGCGAGAGGAACCAGGATTTGGGAGAAATGTGAGTTCTCTGAACAATTCCCTACAAATAGGAGTGACTGGGACATGTCAGATATTGTTCACCAGTGAAAGGGCTGCAAAGCAAAACTGAGATTTTATTCTACATTTCCCCATTTTGGTTCAAGAAAAATTCCAGATTTTTCTTGACAACAGCCGCTGTCACCACCACCTTTATAAACTGTCCTTTCCAACATCACCAAAAGTTATTTCAGATGTTGTTTATTATCATTCCTTCCTAGGGAATTTATAAGGGTTTGTTTTTCCTGAGTGAATCGTTAAAAGGTGCTGCCTCCTCCAGAAACCTCGGCACAGAATCACAGGATCGTTCAGGCTGGAAAAGACCTCCAAGATCACAAAATCCAATCCAATCCAAGATCACAAAATCCAATGTTGACAATGACATAATTTCTTTTTTCCCCCCCTTTTCTCACTCATTCATTCAGCATAAAACTGGCGTATTCCTGAAATCTCCCTTGGATTTGACACCTGGAATCTCCCTCCCTTGGATTTTGGGATGACCAAGGCCAGCAGCTTTTCCAGAGCTTCTCTAGGCATTGGCTGGGAAGAGCAATCTAGCATGGAATATGGAATTAACTGGTTGCTCAGATTTTTAAGGAGTATCCTCTACCCTTTGGTCAAGGTTTGTGTGGGCTCTGCTCCCCTTCAGTGCTGAGAGCGGGAGCCTGGGATGGGGATGGAGGGAGGAGAGGACAGTGGGGGTACAATCCGGGTTTTGATGTGCCGATGGAGCTGANTGACAACAGCCGCTGTCACCACCACCTCTATTAACTGTCCTTTCCAACAAGACCAAAATTTTATTTCAGATGTTATTTAATATCATTCCTTCCTAGGGAATTTATAAGGGTTTGTTTTTCCTGAGTGAATCGTTAAAAGGTGCTGCCTCCTCCAGAAACCTCGGCACAGAATCACAGGATCGTTCAGGCTGGAAAAGACCTCCAAGATCATCAAGCCCAACCTCCCCACTGCTCACTAAACCATGCCAGGAGGTGCCACAGCTACTCCTGCATTGAAGCCTCCCAGGGCTGGTGACTCCATCACTTCCCTGAGCAGCCCTTCCCTGCAGCCCTGATTTCATGCCTGAGATGTTTTGGTTTCTGAAATTCTTTTCCCAGGTGATTTTCTGTGAACAAGAGAAATGTTTTTGTAGCTGTATCTTTGTTTATCCATTCCTTCTCACAGGAGGGGCTTCTTGAGTCCCTCTAGTTTTGACCAATGTAATTGAAGAAGTTTACCTTTGTTTCACCAATCAAATTAATCTATGTAAAATGGTATAAAAGAGAGAAACATCTCAAAAATAAAGAGTCATTTTTCTAACCTTCTGATCTCAAAAGTCTGCGTTGCTTTCAGTGTAAAACAGCGATACTTCCCAATGTTTTCCCACTTTTTCAATGAACTAATTTTTTTAACAAATCCAATCCAAACCACTCCTGGCGCAGCTTGAGGCTGTTGTCATGCCAGAAGAGCCCATCCCCACCTGGCTCAAGCTCCCTTCAGGTGTTTGGAGAGAGCAAGGAGGCTTCCCTCGAGCCTTCTTTCCTCCAGACTAATCCTGCACGCCAGCATTCCTGTAGGATTTGCCTACAGCAAGTTAGTTTCAGCTGTTTATTCAGTTATTTATTCAGTTANTTATAAACTGTCCTTTCCAACATCACCAAAAGTTATTTCAGATGTTGTTTATTATCATTCCTTCCTAGGGAATTTATAAGGGTTTGTTTTTCCTGAGTGAATCGTTAAAAGGTGCTGCCTCCTCCAGAAACCTCGGCACAGAATCACAGGATCGTTCAGGCTGGAAAAGACCTCCAAGATCATCAAGCCCAACCTCCCCACTGCTCACTAAACCATGCCAGGAGGTGCCACAGCTACTCCTGCATTGAAGCCTCCCAGGGCTGGTGACTCCATCACTTCCCTGAGCAGCCCTTCCCTGCAGCCCTGATTTCATGCCTGAGATGTTTTGGTTTCTGAAATTCTTTTCCCAGGTGATTTTCTGTGAACAAGAGAAATGTTTTTGTGACTGTACCAATGTTTATCCATTCCTTCTCACAGGAGGGGCTTCTTGAGTCCCTCTAGTTTTGACCAATGTAATTGAAAAAGTTTGCCTTTGTTTCACCAATCAAATTAATCTATGTAAAATGGTATAAAAGAGAGAAACATCTCAAAAATAAAGAGTCATTTTTCTAACCTTCTGATCTCAAAAGTCTGCGTTGCTTTCAGTGTAAAACAGCGATACTTCCCAATGTTTTCCCACTTTTTCAATGAACTAATTTTTTTAACAAATCCAATCCAAACCACTCCTGGCGCAGCTTGAGGCTGTTGTCATGCCAGAAGAGCCCATCCCCACCTGGCTCAAGCTCCCTTCAGGTGTTTGGAGAGAGCAAGGAGGCTTCCCTCGAGCCTTCTTTCCTCCAGACTAATCCTGCACGCCAGCATTCCTGTAGGATTTGCCTACAGCAAGTTAGTTTCAGCTGTTTATTCAGTTATTTATTCAGTTATTTATTCAGTTATTTATTCAGTTATTACAAAGCAAGGTACTTTCAGCTGTTTAAAAGCAGCACAGCTCTCGTGCAGACCGAGTCTGGCTCACGACTGCCGTGCTACAGGCAGGAAAACAGCCAGGGGAGCTTCCCAGCCTGATCCACAGGAAGGAGAGCACGGCTGGCTCTTCAAACCCTCCTGCACATTCCACCCTGGGTGAGCAGCAACTGTGCAACAGCAGCCTGCAGAATGCCAGGAGCGTTTAACTGCTTGCTTTAGAGGCATCTCTCCTGGATTTAATTTTATATTTTTTTTTTAATAACGAAGAGATTAAAGGGAACCAACAGCCGTATGGGAGAAGGAAACAATAATTAGATGCGTTCTGCCAGCTGAAAGAGCTTCATCTCCATATTTCCTGGTCTCTCAGCCATTTGTTTGCCCTCAGCACTGGCTGTTCATGGCTGTTCTGTGCTGACACCAAGGCCAGAGGCAGCGCTCAGTGGGAAAAGGCTTCTTCTGTCAACTTGGCCAAGGTTTGAGCGGAGGGCAGTCCCCTGTTCTCCTCCACACCACAGACTTATAATCTCACCTTTGGGCATGTCTCAAGGCAAGCTCAGCTCATTTCTGGCCAAACACGAGGGTGTTTGAAACTCACTCCTGATGTCAGCTGAGCAGGAGGACAGAGCAACCTCAGAGTCCATCAGCTTTGCTGTGTTAAAAGACAATAAATAGTTTACAGCACTTTTTTCTCCTGTCAGGGAGCCTGGATTTTATCAGGAGACAGAATTCCTGTGTCAGGACAGCAGCTCCACCTGAGCTACAGGTAAAGGAACAGAATGTGGGAGGATTCATAACTCAGCCAGTTCCATGGGATGGACCTTCCCAGAGAATATCTGTATTTCTTCATTGGCACCTCATTTCTACAGAATTCCCAGCATCTTCAGTCACTGTATTTTGCAGAAAAGTTTTTTTTGTCTGGTTTCACTTTTTTCTGCTACTAGTTTCCATCTTTATAACCAAATCTCTTAGTAGCAAATCTTGCTCAGGCCATGTGAAACCTTTCAAGGTTAAAAAAAAAAATAAAACCAGTTTGATTGAATTAGGTTTTGGAACAGATCATCTATTTAGAAATTGGATGCTTTAAGGAGTTAAACTTTCCTTTAGATGTAGGTATTTGTGTATAAAACCTAGTGCAATAAATACAGCATTGTGAATTTTTGTGGGATTATTTTGCATGTTCATATTCCTTGGAAGGTCAGGACCTGACTCTGCTGCACTGGTCTGTACCAGTGCCTGCACATGCAGGTTTGGGGTGGCCCTGCCCCTCGTGGGTCTTTCTGTCGTTCAGTCCCTTCTAGAAACCAGATTAAAAACAATAACTGCTTGGGCCTAAAAAGTTTTGGAATACATAAGGAAATAATGAGTGCACTTCCCAAATTTATTGCACTTCATAGACAAAGTCTGGCTTTCTCCTGAGTAAATAAGAAAACAGTGCATAAATATGAGAGTGTCTTAGTACATAAATCTGCAGTTTATTTGAAACCTTCAGAGCATCCAGGAGCACTAATTTAATTTATATTCCACCATACAGGCAGCAGAATCACGAAACCATAAGTTACTAACTGGGAAAGAAAAGGAGATGGAAAATATTTTGTGGTTGGTGACAAGCTCTTGTCACAGCGAACATGAAATTAATTTGTCTGCAGAATTAGAACCCACACCGTGAGGGAGGTTTCACCTTTTTCAACAAAGATGATGCATTGGGACCGTGCCTCATCTTTTGTCCCGTGCATCTGGGGGCCCTTCAAAGGGAAATCCAATCTGCATTTGGGATAATGAAGCCCGTGGTTCGTTAGACAAATGAGCCCAAAGTGAGGTCTGAAAGCTGCATCGCTGCTGACACCAGGAGGGATTAGGATCCGAGGAGCACCATAATTAAAGCGTTTAATTTTGGGCCCTCCTGATGGATTACCTGAAAGCAGCAGCTTTCTGCAAGGTGTTGAGTCCCACTCTCCTGGAGGCACAACCTGAGCTGCGTGAGAGGGGATCTGCTCATCCCTGAAAGGACAAATCCTCAGGCCTTGCTGTGGTCAGGGATGGGGGCTGGAAACCTCACTTGTGGAGCCAAAAGTCATCCCCATGTCTGGGATTTCAGAATCCTGTAACTGAGACCCTTTTAAAGCCTCCTACATAAACAGCTTGAGAATGTACCAGAGGTGAAGCCTGGGATTTTTATGTAAATTTAGTGAAAATGGTTATTTGGAACCCCCTTGGAGCTGTGTGATTATCTACTTATTCCAAGAGCTGCTAGAAAAAACCCTTCCATGAATACATTTAGGGGAATAGGTGGGATCTTCCCATGAAAAATGAATATTCTGGGGTGAAAGAAATCTTGTTTTATATTATTCACTTGTGCTTTTTACAACCTCAGCTGGCAACAGCCCATCTGCAGGGATTGTGAACTGATTATTTCCCTTTCTTTGAGAAGGGAATGAAGAAAAATATAAACCATAGACAGAGTTTAATAAATACGTGCACCAGACATGGAAACTACTTTGCTTATTTTCATTCCAGGGACTATTCTTATTTGTGCAACAGAAAAAAGTTATTTTGAGAGAAATCTACAGAAAGCAGCGCAGTGTAACTCAACTGAACATAATTCTTTCCATGGTGCTCAATCCCCTGAAAGACAGGGAACAATAATTTGGATATATGGCATGATTAATAGAGCTTGATCCAAAGCAGGACTTTTAATCCTGGCATAATATTAAACACTGTCATCGTAATGAATATTGGTGCAGAACACAAAGTCTCATCTCTTCTATTAAACTGCCACAGGCTGCAGGATTTGAAATAGTGGAGCCACTATTTCATATTTCAGTTTTCCCTCTTTCAAAGGATTAAGTACAAGGTGCAGTTTTTTGCTTGTTTAGATTCATCAGAGAGCTGCACTTTATGTTATATTTCCATCAGAGTGAGCACTAATTTGCTTTTCAACATCTTCTATTTGTGTTGTCTGCTCTATAAAGTAAGGTTCAAAGCCAAGGACTGGCCTAATATCCTTTGTCCATTTGGGATCCGTCCCTCCAAACCCTCTTTGCAGGGAGAAGTTCTTATTTAACCCCTTATTTTCCCCAAAACAAGAAGAATTTCTGGGGCTGGTGGATGATTTGTAGAAATCATTAGCGATATATTAACATGAAGTGTAAAAAGAGCTTTGCAACGGATCCATGTGGAATATACCTACCCCAGGACTCCCCACAGGAGCACATTTTTGGGTGACTTTCAGCTCCCCCACACCAAAAAAAGGCATCTTTAAGACATTTTAAACCCAGTTTTAAACTCAGCCGTGAGTCTGGCCTCTCGTGGCGGCGTTTGAACCTCGGAAGTGCCTTTTGAGCGAGGCCCAATTGGTGTGATTTGCTGTTCCGCGCAGAAAAAGAGACGCTATTTCTCTAAATACCACAAAACTGCTCTCATTTAAAGACTTTTGCAGACCAAAACCCCAGCGGGTCGCCTGTGATCTGCCTTCAGCGTGACAGATTTCCGCTATTCACAGTGCCCAGGTAGCGGCATTGAGGGAGCCGCCGGCCTAACAGTGTGAATGTAGAAAATTACGGATAATGGGAAAGCAGTTCTGAAATCCGAGCGAGATAATAACCGCCGGTGCTCGTGGCGGATCAGAGGTACAGCTCAACAAACGCTGGGCTGAATTGATTTTAACATAAACAGACAATAGCAGGGGCCAGGGTTTTAGCGGAATTCGGGAATCTGAAGGTGCTGCTGCATTTAGATGGTTCTGCCCGCAATTGTAAACAGTTGGAGGCAGGAAACTTCCAGCTTTTCACAATGCCACTAATCACCTGCATACCTCTAGAAATCTGGCCTTATCTAATAAGTTAAGAGTGTTTCACCTGCAATCTGTTTCGCTTGCTTCATTCACATCTAAATGCCAGCTCTGAGATAAAGTTTTTCTGCTGATGGACATGTTGGTGGAAAGGTGGTTTAAGGTGGTTTTTTTTCTCCTTCTGTTTAGGGAGAAAAAAAAAATCCACAGACTGAAACCTGTGCAGTTCTGTATGAGACACTGAACTTCTAAAAATAAAATTTGAGAGGAGAAATGCTGAGAAATTCTCCAGTATCACCAGCCAAGCTGCTCCCGAGCAGCTCCTCCAGCATGGGGTGCACATCAGCAGTGTGATACCAGGGAGTGTGTGCAAAGTGGTTTTTGGCCTGTGGATCCCTGGTATTTAGGCAGAACAACTCCAGGGAAGTCTGGCAGCGCTACTTTCAGCTGCAGTCCTGCACATGAAGAAGAAAATCTACATTAAAGCTGCATTAAACCTCTCAGGCATTCCTAAGCGCTGCATAGAAGGGTCTCCCTGAGGGATCTCATTATCCATATGTCCTTTCAGTCCCCTTTTTCCCCCTTAAGATGTTCTTAAAATGGCAAAATCTGTTCATCACATTAACATGACCCATCTTTACCCCCTCACTAAGATGTCAGTGCTTTGTACATCTCATTTCCTGTTCTTTTCTCTACCATTGTTCAGTGCTTTCCGTGCAACAGATGGAAATAAGAAATGACAACTTGAAATGTAAAGCTTGCACGGAATAACACACAATTAAGGAGGTATTTAAAGAGAAGTAGCTAGACAGTATTTGGGGAACAAAATCAGCTTTCCCCAGAGTGCTAATGCTGGTACTGCATTTGGGCCAAAAAAGTGCATATACCTTTAATAAAAATTAGCTCTAGTATTAGTTCTTATAGAAATCTCATCTGAAAAGCAAGGCCATTTCAATCTTATTAACTTTTTATTTGCTTTATTTTTCTACTTGCCAGCATAGGTTCCAGAGGAACATTTGATTAATTTGTGCTGTCTGCAAGTCAGGCTTTTAACCTCTGGGAAAGCTCTAAACACTTTAAAAGCTTACAGCCTTAAAATGGATTGTCAAAGTGAACTTAAACTAAATAGAGGTCAACAATCTAAGGGTTATTTGGGCTTTTCCAGGGAAAATGATGCTCTTTGGAAAGACTGGGGTTTTTCTGTGGGCTGGTTACAGTGATTCAGTCCCCCAGCTGGTCCCTGAATGCAGAGCAGCTGCCTGAGCCACCACTGCAGCTGGGAACAGGCACAGCAGTGCAAGAAAACACGGAAAAATGCAGGGAAATGGATTTTTGAGAAGGGAGGGCTGCTGCTGGGTCTTCCCAGGGCTCTCAGCATTGCTTTGGAGACAGGAGGGTCAGGAGATCCATCCCACACACGCTTCAAACATAACCTCAGTCCCCACGTTTGATTTTTAGCAATGAGAGAGTCCAGAGGAGGCTCCAGGATGAGCAGAGGGATGGAGCAGCTCTGCTGGGAGGAAAGGCTGGCAGAGATGGCATTGTTCAGCCTGGAGGGGAGAAGTTGAGCTAATTGTGGCCTTCCAGGGCCTGAAGGAGCTACAAGAAAGATGGAGAGAGAAAACTGACAAGGGATGGAGTGACAGGACAAGGGGGAATGGCTTCAAACTGACAGAGAGTGGGTTTAGATGGGATCTTGGGAAGGAATTGTTCCCTGTGAGGGTGGGCAGGCCCTGGCACAGGGTGCCCAGAGCAGCTGTGGCTGCCCCTGGATCCCTGGAAGTGCCCAAGGCCAGGTTGGACAGGGCTTGGAGCACCCTGGGACGGCGAAAGGGGTTCTCGCTGAGGGCAGGGGGTTGAAACTCGATGAACTGCACGAGCTTTAAGGTCCCTTCCAGCCCAAACCAGTCTGTGACTCTGTGATGTCACACAAGCAAAAAACCCGTTCCTATTGTGATATCTATCAGGTGTGAGTGTGCAGGTACCCTGAGGGCTGTCACTTGGAGTCAGGCCTCATCTCAGAGTCAAAACTACTCTCAAGAAACAAAACCTTTTTTCCAGTTTTCCCTTCTTTTCCCACATTCCCAAGTGAGATTTAGTTACAGCAGTGTTCTCTCTCATCTCCTTGGGAACACATGGCATAGAAACAATCAAAGCAAGGTTAAAAAACCATAAGATTCACGAACCCCGCTCTGACCAGAATAATTCCAATGTGAAAGGAGCGGTGTCAAACCCCACATTCGATAAAAACAGAGCTCTTACTTTCCCAGGGCAAAGCATTCCAGTCTGACTGAGGAGCCCTTCGCGGCGTAGGTTGTTTCTGGGAAGCGCACCTCAATCTTTGGCTCGTACTCCCCCATCACACCTGTGGAACATCAAAACAGCTCACTCCAGCTGAGCCCCAGACCTTCTGGTGCACCAGAACCTCAGGGTGAAAGGAATGAATCACTTCAGAGCCTTATGTTCCACCCGTGACGAGCGGCACATGACGGAGCAGGTTCAACCTCCCGGGTGGAGTTCAACCCTGTGCTGAAAATTCTGTGAAATCTCTCCATTCCCTGCATTCAGGAGTTGAAGAGCGTGACTTTATACAAGTTTTACAGCACAAGCCTGCTGTGCATCGAGGTTTTTGAGATAATTTTGGGTTCACACCTCTTATCAAGCAACACTTCTGCCACTAGTCACTCTCAGGACACTGCGTTGATCCTATGTGCGAGAAAATCAGAAAATCTCATGTTGAAACTGCTTGCAAAACTCTTAAACTTCCCTTAAAAGATCCAAATGTGAGTTGCAGCCTTGAGGAAGGCCGATGCAATTAGATGGAATTATCATATTTGAAAATCTGGCTGAGCATCTGATAAGTCACAGATAATCCAGTATTAATTCAGGGCATTTAATTTTGCAGCAGGTTTGGGATGGATTTAGGAAACTAAACTTTCAGCTGAACTTCTTAAATATCTTTCATGTGTCTCATAGTGAAACTCATTCCAACCGTAGGGATGAAGATAAATCAGGTACTTTCCTACAGTGTCTTTGACAGAAAACGAACCAATTCTTTTGTTTTATATTTAACAGGCATCTGGATAATATTGCACACCCAACTTCCACTGTTGTCTCAGAGGTTGCCAATGTTGGAGCCAGTCCAGAGGCCACCAGAGTGAATGGGAGGAGATAAAGAGACTGATAGAAGGAGTCTGAGAAAAGGAATGGCGTGATGAAAAGAAAAAAAGGAATCAGAAAAGATCCTGAGCATTTGCAATCAGAGTTTGTGCCAAATTATTAACTTTGGAGCGGAGGAAGTGCAGCTTTGCTTTGTGTGATCTGCTGATGTTATTGAACAGCCCAGCCTCGCAGTGAAAGCATTATTCCATAATGCACAGCTGAGTTTTGTTTATCCTCCAAATCCAACTCTGCACAGACTTTTGTCACCGATTGTCGCCACTGCTTTGCAAACAGCACGAGTATATTGAAATTTACGTGGGCAAACTCACAAAACAAACTTTGTGTACAGATTTCCAGGCCTGTATTTTTGCCCGTGAACATTTAATTACAAATGTTGCCAGGAAGGCGTTTGTACAAGTGCAGGGCACTTTCTCACCTCGGCGACTCAATTTGAAGCAGTTCTCTGGATTTGATATTTGAGCTATACTTAGATGACAAATTTAGAAAGATTTGTGGATTTAAACCTCAACACAGGCACGAGGTGGGAAATATTAACGTGCCACATGACCTTCTCTTGTCTCAGTGACATTGAGAACTTTCTTTGCGTGTTCATCTCCTCACCCCTGTCCCCGACAGCTCAAACATCACTGATGCCTCAGGATTTTAGCTTGTATATTTTT
>VYZR01106868.1:0-13222 GCA_013400675.1 Oxylabes madagascariensis
GGGGTTCTTCAGCCTGGAGAAGACTTTGTTTCACTGACTTCATTTCTACAGGGTTTTAGATATATTTTCAAAATTGTTAACAAAGATCTGAAGTCAACTTGCATCTCTTCTCGTAAAATATTGTTGTGTGTATTGGTTTCCTCCATCTCCTAAAGTACTCTGCAAAGTAAGAACAGTGGACTTCGCCCCCCCAAAAGAAAAGTTTTAGTCTAGGATGGTCTGGCTGTTACAGCAAAACTATTAAGTGAAACTGAATGGCCCCTTAACTAAAGTCAAATCAGACAGTCTGAAGGTATGATTTGATGAGCAAATGGGTGTTCTGTGTGACATCCCAAGTAGCTCTACTTACAATAAATAATAGATTTGTCATTTTCCATTTATTTGAAAGGATACTTGCCTGCAATGATTTCTCGTAGCTTGGGATCCAAGTTCACTGTACAAGGCAAAAAGGTTCTTACATCACGTGCAACAAGGACAGGTGTTCGTGAGGATAAAAATACTTCAAAGTTCCGTATATCTGCATCAATTTCAAGTAGAGGTTCAACATCCTTAGTTGTAGGAATATTCTTTGAAATTCTGGGGGGTAAAATTAGATACATCATAAACCATATTTATTAGAGTATGACTTCAGTTTACAAAGTAATATTCTAGGGTGAAATACAAGTACACTTGCACCCATCCTCCCTGTTCTCTGAAAAGTAAGAGAACTCAAAGAGTTGCACTGTCTGCAGAAAGATCAATGTAACGTTTCCTAATATGCAAAAAACCTCAAACTGCTGAACAATCTGATCTAATGGTATGCTTCAGAGAAATGTCAAAGAAGCCATACATCAGTAATGTCAAATCCAAAGTAAGGGGAAGTTAACATTTGTGAACTTTAACCCCAAATATCTATTCAAATTCCTATACCCAATTCAGAAATTCCATGGGAAAAACAATCTCATTTTTAAACTAAGTTTTTGTAACAGGAACAGGCATTTTAGAAGTTGATCAAAATCTAACTGTGCGTCCATTGTAAAATACGGGAAAACAACCACCTGCTTTCATGCAATTCACCTTCTAAGAAAAAGCCACAAACAAATGAAAACAACAAAACCATGACACATGATCAATGTAAGGGACTGTTCATGCATTATGACTATTGTCAAGCAACAGTGGGGGTTTTGTGAGCACTAGTATAAAGGGGAGTTTCAGGAAGGAACAAGTAGAGGGATTAAATGTTAGTCTTATAGAAGTTTATGAAAAGTTCCTACCAAACAAGTGGTGGAGGCTGATATCGTGGTTCAGATGGACCTATCTTATTTGATGTTTCATCTCATACTACTGGTATCTCATATCAAATGGGGAATGATAATCTGAATTAAAGATTACTAAAATGAAAAAGTATTTCTCACACTCAGCATAATAAAAATGTAAACAGTGAAAGAATGCACTGAGAATGGTGAACATAGTCACAGTAATGGCTATTAAGTGATTGTGACACCACTCTATATGGATACCAGTGAAGAAAACACACTGTACATAAAGTAAAAATACAAAAAAAAAAGAGGAGAAAAAACAACAAAAAAAACCCCCTTTGTATAAATATAAAATTAATAATGTTTTTAATGGCTCTTTTCAAAGACATGTCAAGACTACAACTCCATGATAAAGGGGAAGAGCATAGATATGTCGGCTGCTCTGTGAGCTGCTGCAACTTGCTTAAAGAAGAAGGTAGCATAGAACAAAGAAATTGTAAGCAACTTTCTGCCTACTGGACAATTTCTCCAACTACTGGACAATTAAAAGAGCTATGGTAACTACCAATGCTGTCGTGGGGGAAATGAGTGCACTGATGCATGGATGGGAAGGGAGGAAGGAGACTCATGCACACTCAGAAAATCATCGGTACACCAGGAATCTCTTACATTAAATAAATTCAAGCTCACATTGTGTCTTTGAAAAGAAAAAAACAAACACTTAAACCTCCAACTGGTTGTAATTGAATTGTATTTTTAATAGAGCTAATGAACTATGTCTACCATTAGCTGAACAATCGTATCCTATTTCACAATTTGTCTGCTTTTTAAAAGCAACAATCTTTTTTAATCTTTATTTTTAGATCTTCCATAGAGAGTAGAATTTTATGTACCATGGGATTATTCCAGAGACAAAAGTGGCAGATTTACACAGAATACTTAGCATTTAATGTTAAGAAAAATAAAGAATTGAGAATCAATGCTACATGCTTGAAGTGCAACTCCATTACATTAAAAATGTATTTCAGCTGTGTTAATCTTTCAATCTGATCTTTTATGACATTCCTGCCATATACTAAGAGTAGAATTAACAAATTCCTATAAATTTTACCAAAAAACAATGGACTGTGTACCTAACAGACAAAGGGTACTGCCATACCATGCTGTCATAAACTCATAAACAGTGTCTGTGAATAACTTCATTCACAGTGAGAGGTTACTTTATAGCACAGGAAAAATGTAACAAATATAAAGCATAAAAGCAAGTGTAGCCTATTCTAACAAAGGTTCTGATTCTGCAAATCGTTAGGAGACATTGTCCAGATGGCAGCTGGATGATCCACTTTAGGGAAGCTCAGTGTATGTAAGACTTCAGAGACTCCAGCCTTAAGAGAATAAAAGGTGGTGGTTCTGTGAGAAGACAAACTTGACACTCAAAGGTTGCAACTTCAAATAATCAGAACAATTCATTGTCCAGCAGAGTTCAAAGAAATCTAATAGAAGCTGAAAGTAGTCCTAACCTCAAGGAGTGAAGGGCCAAAAGAAAAAGTAAGAACATTGGCAGTGTGAAAGTAAAACTTGTATACTCCACAGAATCTGAGAGATTCGTATTTTACACTAATATTTAGCTACTACCTTAGGTTGTTCTATTTAGCCTTATATAAAACTACAGCTAAACTGACTGTAAATGTGTATGCTTTAACTCAAATATCAGATGGTAAAAAAACCCAACATCCTTAATGCACACTTTACTTACATATATATTCATTATATATATTTACAGTTAGTATTTTAGACAGGAGTTCAACACTGGAAAAGTAAAAATTAAGTCACTTTTCAAGTCAGGAACTGAAGAGTTAAAGAGTGGCCTACTTCAACACTTCAATCTACAAAATAAAAAGCCAAAAGGGAATGTGACATAGATTTAAATAAAACACACAGCTGATGAATCACATGAAACAAATTAGCTGATTTTTAATGCCAGCTCTACTTAAGTCTGAATGCGAACAGTGTTCCGAATACGATGAACAAAGCTACTGTTCAGAAGCCAATAGCCCACTGCTGGTGTGCAGATTGAAGTCTCTATTCTAACCTCCTGAGCTCAATGTCTTAAACTACGCCTTTGAAAGAAATATTTATGTAAATGATAATCTTTTGGCGAAGAGCCACAAAACCCATACGTGCCTGCACTTCTCAGATAAAAAAATAAAAGGTTAGCATTTAAAGCACTTTAGGAGTTACTTTTTCTAAAATATAAGCATGCAGATCTAAAAATAAAGCACTGTGAACACACTATTCTCATTTTGGAGCTAGATTCCTGAGGCAAAAGAATTATTTTTTAAATCAGAAACATCAAAAAGTGTCAGTGTTACAGACTGTCTGTTTCCAGGAGAAACTACTTGAATTTAGAAGGAATGAAGTTAAAACAAAACATTTCATTGATTGAAGTGAACCTTAAAAATTCATTCCACTACTCTTCACATCTCTTTCCCATGAGCAGCTGAAATTAAAAACTGCTTTCATTGTGGAGTAAGTTACATTGCAACAATGATGAATTATTTCTGGCTTTCTCCTCAAATACAGGTAACTTAATGCAAGTACACAGAGGCACATCATCATATCTTTCATTCAAGAGACTGTAAATTAGATTCAAATTTGTTCTAATTATGTTCACCTTGTACTTCCATCACAGACTTAGAAAATAACCACCATGGTCTGACAGTATGTCCAGCACTGAATGTTGTCAGCACAGCTCAGAGGAAGGTGCTCAGCTGTTGCACCTATTGACCATGTCCTTCACTACCCTACTAGATGATGACGAAATGGCAACAGCCAAAATCAACCACCTTCATCTACACTGGAGGCTGCACTGGAGGTGCCCACTTTGCCTATGCCATCAGTTATGTCAGGCCCTGGAATACGCCCACAGGATTTACCCACCCCTTCTTCCAGCCAGGGGTTTTGGGGCAGGTGCTCAAGGTGCTCTGACACAGTGTAGCTAAGTAACCAGGCTGTGGTGACAAGAGCTGTGAGAAGCCTCACTGCAGGGCTCTCTTGCCTGATTTAAGAAAAGCTTCCAAGCTCAGACCTTTGCCCTTGGTCCTCCTCCAAGCTAAATCTATGCACCTTTGGTCTTGACCTTGATAAATGGCTTAACTTCCTGCCTTGATCTGTGCCTTGTGGCTACACAGCACAGGGCTGCTTGCTGTCCCTGGTTACCCTCACTGAACTGTTCCGCTTTTCCCGTTTGGCTTCTGAGGGACTGCTCGCCTTGCTCACAATGCCGTGCCTGCCTTGCTGCCCTCCTCAGCTCCCAGCTCACCCTCTCTCATGGAGCAGCCTGCCCTGCTGTCCCCACACTGGTGGAAGGTTGACTTTTTTACCCTGAAGGGCCATTCTCCCTGCTCTTTCCAAACCTCTCTCCCTGAAGGTGAAAACAAATAAATGCATCAAATTAATCTTTGCGCACCTAATTCTTTTTCCTCATGTGTTTTACAGGAGCAAGCAACTGCAAGGACAAGTCATTTAACTTTTTCACTTCATAAAAAGCAAATTACTTAATTAATTGCTATTAAATAATGGAGGAACAGAAGGCATGAGCATGAAGGCATGTCATGTTTTATCTATCATGTGCTTTTTAATTTTTTTCTCTCAATACAGTACAAGTCAAAAACGTTGCTTAAAATAATGAAATAATTTGTCATTATAAATGAGGACAAAAATTTCTAGAGGTTTGATACTGAGAAACAGAAAACTAGAGAATCTTGGCCGCTATGGAATGCAATATGAAATTTTGATGCTTAACAGTCTGCGAATTAGACGTCTGATCTCCCATACCTAATAATCAAATCCTACTAGTACTATGCTTAGCGCTGAAGTTACCTATCCTACTCTTCTCATGGCTGGTCAATTCAGTGACAGCATTAAAACCTCTCACACAAACCGCTTCAGTAACTTTGCAGTACTATCAAGGTATCAGCTGTGCTGTAAATATTCTCTCAAACTGAGAATTGCAACAGGTCATTTGGAGACTGAAAAAGAACATTCGCTTATATGCCTATTTGTATAAAGACAAGAATAAAAAGTCATCACACACTCAATAATATAACATAAGGGAAAAAATGCTTTATCTTAATAAAGACCAAAAAAAGAGAAAGCATTAGTTTGATATATCTATGTAGACAAAAATTCAAGTCCCCATAGCACAGATTAGGCAGAAGAGACTTCACTGAACAGATGCAATAGCTATTTAAAAACTCCTATTACCATAGGTATTCAGGAAAGCTTGCTTTGCAAAACTGACTCTATTCAAGTACCAGCAGATAAACCACCTCTCCTCAGTGTTCCTGCTTTTGATCATTTCAGAAAGCAAAAAACATTCTGATGCTTAAAAGATTGATATTTATTAAACTAATCTCCCACACTCAGTATCACACACTGTCACTGAGCCATATTAAAAAGTTCTGTTCTTTAAACAACTCGCTGGCATACTTCATGATTAAAATAAAGTGTTAAAGCAGTTACAAATGCCCAGATTCATTCACAGCTTTGCAGTGCTATTTGAATTACAAAAGGCAAAAGAATTTTAAAAAAGGTGGGCATCAACCACCTACTACTCAACTGGTACATTGCCTTTTAACACTGAGACCACACTATTAGCACAGTAAGAAACATAATAACTTTATGTGCCCTGCATTTTAAGTAAGAGGCAATAAAAGGAAACAGAAAAACAAAAAGCAGGTTAAATATTTTAGAAGTAATGCCTCACTGTGAGGTCTACAAGAATACTAAATTGTCTACTTAAAGGAAGTGATTTATTTAAACCTGGCCTGGGCAAAGATGATTGCAGAGAACATTATAATCAGAGTGATGAATGTGGCACCTTCCATGGCTTTTTCATTTTTAATTTCTATAATCACTAAATAGCTACACTTCTTAAATTAATACATCAATAGGCATTAAGCAACTCACAAATCCCTCAAAAGTTCATTTCACCCTTTTTCTTAAAATGTATTTAAACAGTGTCAAAACTGGAATTAACATAATAACCTTCCAGAAAAGTTACATTTCAATGATCTTGCTCTATTTTAACATTTAAAATATCTACAGATTTGCTGAAAGCATGTAACATACTTTTCTAAAAGAATAATTCAATAGATACTTGTCTAAAGCACTGTAATGAGAAAGTAAACAGATAATGCTTATCTTCCGTTTTTATTTTACTTCTTTTCTTCTTACTTATGTATATTAACAAAAAAAAAACCCTCAAATGATTTAAACAAAAGCTTTTAGCTCAACACATAATTGCAACAAAATTACAATAATTGTACCAATTAAAATAATCCTGAATGAACAGTTTGTCATCTTAATGTTCCAATGGTTTATAGAAGGATCTACTTAATTAGCTGAAATTGCTTTCCAATGTTAGTATCAAATGTCATTTGTTAAAAGTTGAACGATTTTGAAAATAATTTAACAAAGCAATTTTACAAAACACCAAGAACCAACATTTTCTTTTCAGCTGAATAAAGCAAGCAGATGTGTCATCAAATTGCTATAAAAATAAATGAGCCTTTATATGGAGAAAAATAAATTTTACTACTAGTGCTACAGAATACTATTTTTTTATGAAATCAAATTCTTTAATGAAATAATTTCATATCATTTATATCTTGGTGGTATTTTTAGTATGCTATAAATATACTTTCTTAAATTGAAGTAGTAAACAATCAAGGAAAAATATTCCACCATACATGAAACAGAAAAATGTTTTAACCTGACTAAGTGATTTCTTAATTTGACGACCATGGGTGTATCACACAAGAGATCTGAATCTATCAGAAAAACATGGCACCAATGAAACCATGTTATAGAACTCCAAATCTATAGTAATGAACTGCTGTCTCACTTATAGCTAAACTAGTTTTTACCAGTTTAATTTCAAGAAAAAAGGAAAAAAATAAAAGAAAAACAGTTCTGTGGTTGATTTCACGAAGGGGTAACTTCAGTAAAGACAGGAAAAAAAACCCAAGCAAACCTAACTTTTCTTTTGAAACACAAAGTNAAACTAGTTTTTACCAGTTTAATTTCAAGAAAAAAGGAAAAAAATAAAAGAAAAACAGTTCTGTGGTTGATTTCACGAAGGGGTAACTTCAGTAAAGACAGGAAAAAAAACCCAAGCAAACTCATATACCAGTGCTGAAACTGGACTAGAACTGAAGAAATTAAGAAACAACAATTCTTTCTATTATTGATAAATTAGACAAAGCATGTATATTCCACAATTCATCCCTGGAATGGTGTAAGAGTTGCAAAAGCATTAAAATGAAAGTAACACATGAGCTATGGCTCACTTAGATCCTTTGGTGCCCTTCAACCCCTGCAACCCTGCCCTTCCCCCACCAAAAAAAAAGAAAAAAAAAAGGAAAAAAAAAAATGGCAGCTGAATTAAAGAAATAGCTGTTATGCTATTCTTCTAAATTTGGTGCATTCTGCCTCGGCACATCGTATTGCCATCCAAATTGCCATCCATCATAGGTAGGCATGCACACATATGTGCACAAAGACTTTATAACAGAGGTTAAATTAAGCCCAAGTGATGGATGAATTACACGTTGCTAAGTTTTAAATAATGGTTACCTACAACCATTATTTAAAGTATAACCATTTTCTTGTCCTGAAAAATCTCTTTTTCAAAATCAAAGAGTTCTTGATTTCCATAGTTTCCTTCAGCTTCCCAAAAAGCATATTTTCAAGGAGATTAAGGAAGGGTGGAGATCGTAATCTGAACAGATGGATCGTGAGAGTTTCTTCTATCCTGAGCCAAGCTCTTCTGTTCTAATATTTTTAATAAATATATAAAAATAGTCACAGAAATTTAGGGACCATCAGCTATTTGCAAATATTCATATAAAATCAGAAAGTTCTGTCTTAATATTCTGATTTCATCAAAGTTCCTGTCTTAACACCCCAGTTTAGTCAAAGTCTGGGCAAAGACTGACAGGTAGGACTGTCCCTTGTGACATCAAGCCCAACAAGAAGATTAACATCAAAAGCAGCTTCCAGTAGGAAGCACTTGTATAGAAGGTTGTGTGAATACCTGAATTCTGTAGTGTTAAATAAATTGTATAATTGTATAAGTCATAAGTTTGAAGCACCCTCTCCTTCCCAGCACCTTTAAGCACTGATGTCATGGTCTCTCTTAGGACTATCTCCTCACATACATCAGCCTTATATTTCTCACAGGTTCAGCAGGTAATGACTAGAATTATATTCAGAAAGATACAGAACCTAGATCCTAACCCTGTAAGAGAGAGGACAATATTTACCACATACCTACCTAATGCCTGGGTGAATGTTCTACCTGTGTCTGGTATCTGAGCATGACCATGGGAAAATTCTCATGGATTGTCATCAACTTCATAGTGACTTTTTTCTTTCCAAGGGGCCCTCTGTAACAGGTAGATCACTAAATTGCTCTGGTAGCCTGCAGTGCATTCCCTGCCATTTTCTTTCCAAAGGCCAACTGGAACCTTTCTACAGTGGCCTTGCCTGCCTGGACAACACATCTTGCTCACCAGCACCGGAAGGTTCCTGCAACTTGTCACACAGCCTGTCCCAGCACTTGGTGTAACTAATTTAGACACGTTTCTTTTAGAATTAAAGTAGCCTTTGCTGCTGTGCTTTCTGCTGAACCTCATTTTTTCCTCCTCCTGCAAACACGCTCAAATCACTTTTTTTTTGGCCTTCACTTGGCTTTTTAAGGGCTTCAGTTACTGACTGAACAGGTTCTAGGTGCAAGGTAGGCCTCTCTTTAGCAATTCTGTGCATTCACAACAGCATTTCACAGGAACTTCAGGGCAGGGGTAAAAATTCAGACCATCCATAGTTCCTCAAGTGTCTAGAAATTTATCGTTATTTTCTGAAATACAAGACATTCTTGAACTCAAGAGGCACATGCATGCCTGAAGTTTCACTTTCAATTGTATAGATCTTACAGTCCAGCTACTAACAGCTCTAAGAAGTGACAGACTGGTAAATCTGCCATATATAGACGAGAACTCGTTAGCTCATAGATACAGAAACTCTCCCTAATGCCTCCGGACGGACAAAAGCCTCCCAGAAGGACAGGCAAGAGTTACAAAATTACTTTGGTGATTTTTAGGAACATTTTCCAATTGGCAAAGTACTGCAGAGTTTGATTTCTGCCATGATAAGAAGGATACAAGAGGTAAAATGTGTTCAACAGATAATCTTATTTAGCGAGGCAATTTATTGAGGACAGGGATTGGGAAGACATTTCTTCTCATACAATCAGCTTTAATAGCATCATTTTTGTTCAACAAGGTGGTAAGATCAATCCCTGACATCTTTAGTCTTAAGAAGTAGAAAATAGCAAGAAACAAAGATGACCGAGATTCGGAGCCTCAAACTGAAATGAAAAGATTAGGACTTTTGGGGAAAAGAAATAAATGAATCAAATGTCCTAAGAATGAGGAGAGCTGGAGAAGAGAGGAGCAAGTAGTCTGGCAAAACTAAGAGTCGTCACTGCTTGATATAAGACTACAGCTTTCCTCAGCCTCTTAAATATATCTACTTTGGTACAACCATTTTGAAATGTGCTGATTAGAAACTCAGTCTTTAGAACTTAGAAAAATCACAGATTTGTATAATACAATACATTCTGCCCTTCCATTGATTTGTTAGGAACTCCTAAAGACACTTTCAGTTTCTGACTGAAGTGGGGCACAGAACACTTTTCAGAGAAATCAGCAACAATTTATGAATTCCTTCCCTTAGTGTAGATTTACTGCCCACTACTGTGTTAGCAGGATTATAGATAAGATTATTTTCCCCAGTAGGGTATGATACCTATATCCACAATGACTTTGGTCTGCAACTTACTCATAGCTACTTCCACAACCCTCTGTGAAGCAGTTATCCTGGTTATATGCCCACATGACATCTCCTCCCTCAGTCAGACCATTCACAGGTATGTCAAATAGCACGAGAACTATCTTTGGAAACCTCACCTGCAAGTTTCTCACAATACACACACTCCTATCTTTTGCTTCCTTCTTTTGTTTTCCTGGGGCAATCATGCCTGTTATTATCTTAAGATTTTAATACATCTAGATTAAGATCTTGCATAAAACATCTTAAATTTCAAAATACTTCCTTGTCTTCTTCCTATGTTCATTGACTCTGTTGAGAATTCTGTTTCTTGAAATGTATCTTTCTACAAAAGCCACAGTGACTTTTCCCAAGATATCATTTATTTAGATCTGGCACTGTCATTTATTCTGGTGTCATGGATGCTTTACTTGCCTTCACAAGAGAACACATTCCCATAGCTGGCTAATTTACAAGTCTGAGAAGTCTCAGTTGCAAACATTCAACAGAAACTTGCTTTAATCTGACAACTTAATTCTCTTAGAAATTTATTTGCAGAAAGTCTGCATACTCTATTCCACTTCAGAGCTTTAAAAATTTGTCTTTTGCAACTTCTGCAAACCACTTTGGCATTACACAAAATTAACATCAGGAAGACTCTTAGTAACATGGAAGAGAATGCAGCACAATATAAATGTAGAGGAATATTAACTCTATGTCATAGCTATAAAAAAATGGTAAAGATAATTAAATTAGACCAGGATGGAGAGATGGGTAATGACAGTAGTGAGCTTGACCACCAAATAACCTAAACACAAAAGGGGAAGGAGATCCAAAATCAGAATAAAGAGCTTAACCTGATAAGGAGAGAGACTACACGAAAATCCTGATGATGAGAAAAGGCAACACATAACCTGAAGAAGTAAATAATACTATTAATAAATATACTAGGTGGAAAGTAAGACCAACCAGACCAGCAGAGAGGGAGAGGCTGAAATGAGAGAACAGAAGTGAGATGATACCACAGGTCAGTTTAAGGAAGTAAAAAGAGTAAAGACATTTTTCTCAAGTATACAGACTGAAAGCCAACAAAGCAGATTCAGTATTGTCTTTTCAAATTTTGCCACAGTGATAAAGCATGGGCTTGTTCCCCTCTATAAAAGACTGAGAGCATAGAGCCTCTGTTACTGTAAGAGATGTTAAGTGACTCAGATCGTAAAGATTCTTCACAAAGGTGTACCTGTGTTGCAAATTGAAGCCTAATTTTGTTTAGGGGGTTGTGGGGGCTTTTTGTTTGTTTGTTTTGGGTTGGGTTTTCTGTGTTTCTTTAAATTGGTTTTGTGGTTTGTTTGGGGGTTTTGTTTGTTTTTTGTTGTTGTTGTTGTTGTTGGTTTGTTGTTGTTGTCATTTGTTTGGGTTGTTGTTTTGGGGGGTGTTCTGGTTTGATTTTTGCAACCGGGTGGAAACACCAATTCATGTAACTTCCTGAAAACTCACTTCCTGATCAAACCACCACAGGTGGGGAGTCTGTGTTCTTTTGGTTTTGGTAGATTTTTTTTTTTTTTGAGGGTGTTATTTTGTTTGGTTTTTGGGTTTTTTGTTTGAGACCCGGGACGAAAGTTCCCAGTATAATATTCAGAAGGTTTTTCATCTCTGCATAGTATGACACAGGAAAGATACATTTCTCCTGACAGACCTAGTTTCATACTCATCAATATAGTCTTTGATATTCTTCACAGTATCTGTAGAAAAAGACAAATTTACTTCCCCCAACAAGCCTTCACAATAAGAATATATTAGTTAGCTTTATTTTTAATGACAAATTGAAGCAGAGAGATATAAGTATACTTAGTTACCAAATTGAGGTATTCATTTTTTTCAGAATACTCCACCAACTGAAAGCAGAGCTCCAGTAGCTCCAGATATAGCTCTGAACACTGAGTACTTAGCAATATCAGCCTACAGAACCATAAGCTGTACACCACCTCCCCACAGAGGCACGAATACTATCCAAGTGAAAGGTACTATAGAGGTGACTAGTCCAGCATCACACAAACTCTGACTAATAGTTGTGGAGCAGCTTTTACTTGTCCTACTTTAGTTATTGCATTCTTTTCAACTCCAACAGATAGCACCGCAATACGAGAGAAAATGGCCCTCTCCTTTACTACACTTTGACAAAATTAAATTCTGGACTTTACAAGACGGGAATCTCATGGAGACAAAATAGCATATAATCATGGAAATCATGTATCATTGTGCCTGCATAGAGGGGAATTAACTAAAGACTATATTTATTCTTTTGCTTCTTAGTGCTTGACTACCCGACTCTTTTCATTTTCCCGTATATTTTGTATGTTGTGAAGGCATCGCTTTCTCCGGGAAACGCTGAAAGCCAAGGCTCTGGCGCCAGCGCTCCCCGCGGCTGAGCCGAGCAGGGAGCGCCACCTGCCGGCACCGCGCCGCGCTGCACGATGGCTGCGCCACCCGCGCCGCCGGGGGACACGGCCGGGGACAGCCCGCCTCGGGACGCAGATGGGGACACGGCCGGGGACACGGCCGGGGACACGGCCGGGGACAGCCTGCCTCGGGACACGGCCGGGGACACGGCCGGGGACAGCCCGCCTCGGGGACAAAGCTGTAGGGCAACAGGGGGTTAAGTGCCCCCGTCACACCCTCAGCGCACACACCGATCATCTCCCACAACTCTTCCGCTGAAGGGAGCTGTAAGGACCAGCTCAGTGTGGTCACGCTCTGCTCCGCACCGTCTGCAGCAGAGGGGAAGGCAATGGAGAGTTCTCACTGCAAGGGAATCCTGGTGACTCAAAAGGTTTTTAACACATGATATTTTAACATTTGGAAAAGCAACTGTCATATCAAAGCATTCTCCTTACAGAATGCGATCAAGAGTGAAACTCTTACATTTAACGTAGAACCTACAAGATCCCTTTCAGCAAAGAGAGAGTCCAAGCAGCAATCCTAAGACTGCAGTGTCACAATAAAAAGTTGTTTGATACAAACTATTCAGTACTAGGAAAACTATATTCTTGATTTTGATCTAAAATATCAAGATATCAAAAAAAAAAAAAAAA
>VYZR01106869.1:30842-41765 GCA_013400675.1 Oxylabes madagascariensis
CTCAGTGTTGGGGCCAGTCGTGCTGAATGTCTGTATCAGTAATCTGGACAAAGGGATCTAGGCCACCCTGAGGCAGATCACAGATGACACCAATCTAGGGAGGAATGTTGTCCTGGAGGGCACGAAGGCTCTGCAGGGGGGGTCTGGACAGGCTGGATCCAGGGTCTGAAGCCAACTCTATGAGGCTCAGGAAGGCCAAGTGCCACGTCCTGCACTTGGGCCACAACACCCCCTGCTGTGCTACAGGCTTTGGGCAGAGTGGCTGGAAAGCTGCTCTGCAGAGAAGGACCTGGGGGTGCTGGTGACAGCAGCTGAACATGAGCCAGCTGTGCCCAGATGGCCAAGGAGGCCAACGGCATCCTGGCCTGGATCAGGAATAGTGTATCCTGCCCAGGCCTTGGCAGGATACTGGGATACTACCGTGCCAGCAGTACTCAGCACTGGGGGGGCCACGCCTCAAATCCCGTGTTTGGTTCTGGGCCCCTCACTGCAAGACAGACATTGAGATGCTGGAGCGTGTCCAGAGAAGAGCAACGGAGCTGTGAAGGGCCTGGAGTCTTGCAAAGAGCAGCGGAGGGAGCTGGAGTTGTTAACTTGGGCAAGCGGAGGCTCAGGGGTTATAGAGACCTCATGGCTCTCTACAATGGCCTGAAAGGAGGCTGTAGTGTGGTGAGGGTTGGTCTCTTTTCCCAAGCAACAAGTGGCAAGACAAGAGGAAATGGTGTCAAGTTGTGCTAAGAGAGGTTTCGAGTTTGAGATCTGATATTAGGAAAAAATTCCTTCACTGGAGGGTTGCTCATGCACTGCAATGCAGTGCTGAAGTAGAATCACCATCTCTGGAAGTGTTCAGTAAGCACATGGATGTGGCACTTGGGGATGTGGTTTAGTGGTGAACACAGAGGTGCTTGGTTGAAGGTTGGACCTGATGATCTTAAAGGTCTTTTCACACCTTAATTTTATAATTCTGTGTTTGTTTTTAAACATCTTGTGTTCCATTCCAGAGTCAAGTCACAGTTGGTCTCCACAAATCCAGTGAACTGTTCTTTGCAGGCCTTCCCATAGGCTTTCTGAGCAGACCCAAGAAGCAAAATTTTGGTTGTGGATTTGCAGACTTGTTGGCAGTGAGACTTCTCTTCCTAAGCACGTTTTGCAGCAAGTGAATAGAAAAGCCTGTAGATAGAGTGTGTTCTAACTGTTCTTCTGAGCATGTTTCTGGATTGTCTTGTTTCATATTGAAATAGTTTTGGCACTTTATGTGTCAGCCCTTTTCATGTTTAAAGTAGCACATGTTTTCAGTCACAGGGATTTCAGGGGGTGTACTGAGGAAGTTGGGTAACTGTCAGCAGCAAATCCTGAAAGCTGTTGGAATTCTTTAAAGCTCCCTCATTGTGCTTTGTGTCTTTGCCACACGTGCAGTTATGTTAAGCTGACTTTGGAACACTGGTCTGGTATTGTGGGGGTGGGATTTGCTTTAACTGGACTGGCACTGGCAAATCAATGAAAAACCTGGGTTTCATCAATACTGGACTGCATTTGAACTTTTGTCCCAGAGCTTAAAGGCTGTGCATCCCACTAACAGTGCTATGGATTGGGACCCTTGCTCACCTAGTAGGATTAGGGATTTACATGTTCTATATGTTGCAAAAGCAAAGGAAGACCATCTGTTCTTCCCAGCATGCACACTTTTTCTCTGCAAAACTCACCAAGTTTCTGGAGGTGTTAACCCTCACTGATTGGAATAAGGTATCTCTTCTGCAATAATCTACATTTGCATTTTCAGCAGCAGTACTGGTCTAAAAATCAATTTTTATTGATGCTTGCTTAGAGTTAAACATCTTGCCCTTTAAAATCTAACTAACCAAATTCACTTTCTAAAGTGCTAGCACAGCAAGACAAAATAATAGTGTAATTTCAGACAGGTTTTTTATTGATTATGGCTTTCATATGGCTGGCTTTTAAAATTCAAAATATGTCAGTCAAAATTTGTCAGTCTGCTGGAGCTCAAAGTGGTTGAGAGTAGTGAGGAGTAACATGAGTGAGGTTTGACTTTTAGTTTTTGTTTTGTATTTCAAATTGCAGGTGGCAATTGCAGGTGCAGTATTGAAGAGACACTATAGTACCCGTCTTCCTCCATCCTATCTGACTCTCACAGAGAGTATCGATTAGGTAGGACTTTAAAGTCTATTAAAATGTAACTGGCTGAGTCGAGAGATTCCTAAACCTTAAAAAAAAAAAAAAAAAATAGGTCAGGAAAAATTTGAATTCCCTTTTTAGCCACCAGAGGGAGATTTCTTCAAAAAATATAATCTGAGTACAATGCAATATTCTGAACACTCAGATCTTCCTTGGATCTACCAATATTTTTATGCAAGATTTGACAACATAGAGGCCACATCACACTTGTTGTCCTTGATGTTTGAAATATGTTTTATTTATCTTCCTCAAAAGCTTGCTGGAGGACTCCAGAGAGCTATGGGATTTGCAAAATCTTCCTAACAAATACAAAGATTTTTAGTCTTTCAGAATTGTCTCAGATTATTTTTTTTTAATAAAAACCAATCACTTGATTCATGCAACAGCTACCAGATTTGATGACAGAATTTTGTACTTGATTACCAAAAAAAAAGAAAAAAAAAAAAAAGGTAGTAGATAAGGAGCATGTATTAGAGTTTGATTTTAGTAGATAAGGAGCATGTATTAGAGTTTGATTTTTAGCACAAAGGCTTTTTAGGAGATAAATGGATACCAGTGGCTTGGCCAGCTGTACCTGAAATCATGCAGCCTTTTCTGAAGGTGAACCAAACGGGTAATATCTCCTCAGCTCTAAAAGGTGGGTATTTTTGTCTTTTCCTGTGCCTTTGGTCCTTCAGCAAATGCAAGCATGGTAGGGATTCTTCTTCTGGTTCAGGATCCAGAAAGCCAAGATGGAGAGGTTCCCATCCAGCCCCCCTATTTATTCACTTGTTCACCTACTGTTAGCCACCATCAGAGAGATACCACTGTGCTTCCCCATCCATTCTTATAATCATTTCAATTAAAAGAAAGGTCTTTGTTTGAAGGGGTGAGGGTGGTCTCTTTTTTTCTTGGTTTCTTTCCTTTTTTTTTCCTTTTTCTTTCCCTCCCCCATATATCTGTTCTGAATAAGCTTATCATGAGCTGTCTTGCTGTTCACGTCTGTTCCTTTGTCTCTTTAGTGTTTCACACAAGACCACTCTATGACTTGGTGATGTGCATCTGATGTCAGATTCAATAGGAGTAAGTAAATGGGCACCCTCTAATATTTTTCTCCCAAAATGGGAGGGAATCCTGTGTCTTGGTGAGAGGAATGCAGTCGGTTCCTGTCAGCCATCAAAGGCAGAGGATCTGTAATTCTGTCCCAATCCTACTTCAGCCCTGAGCAGGCCCAGGTTGCTTTACAGTTTAATTTTTAATTAAAAAGCTGAGAAGTCCCTGCATTTAATTGTCCCCACATCTGTGCTACATGGGAAATTCTAAAGCAACCCAGATACTTCTGAAGCAAAAGGCTTCAAAGTGCTGCATGGATGAGGAGAGACTGAGGGAGACCATGCAGGCAAAGGGAAAAAACCCAACATCAATAAATAGTTCCTGGGTATATAATTTATGTGTTGTGTGAGGCTCTGATCATTGTTGTTGTTCTAAAAATAAATTGAAAGTTTGATGTTCCAGATTGAAGGTAGGATTCCATTACTGATTTAGCTCAGCTCAGTCTACAGTGAAATCAGCCTGCACATCCAGAAGAGCCATTGTCACCATTACTGTCTCTCAGGTGCAATTTCGTCATCACATGTACGGAACAACTTTCATATGCTTCCTATTTTTGTGGTCCTGCTAATGGGATATAATATCTACTGACCTCTAGTGATGTGTTAAATACTGCAAAACAAGCAAGGAGAGGACATGCAAGTGTCAGTGAGTTATGTCTGACATCATTATAAACAGATGACAGGTGGCTACAAACAGTGAAAAATGAGCAGAGAAGAAGCAGTCTGACAGTCCTGTGTAACATTTGTACTGATGTGGCTTGTTCCACGCTGAGTTGAAGACTATATCTGTCATGACATCAACAGCAGGTATATTTAAAATTAGTAAAGTTCTACTGAAAGTTGTATAAAATACAATTAGCATGTTCTGTGGGAAATGACAGCATAGCATTATCTGTATGATTTGAGAAATTCAGTGTCAATTCCCACTGCAGCTATAACTCAAGGCATGCAATTATTTAGTAAATATGTCAAAGTCAAGAGCACAAAACAAGGTCCTGAATGAGCTAGTCCTGAGTGAGCCAGTCCCTGTCCTGGAGAACTTTCAACCTATAAATGACAGTGTGCAGAAAGAGAAAAATCACATAGTTGAGGAAGAAAAAGTTTGTTGGGTTTTCTTATCAGAACATCCATTTTCCTGTGAGTGCTGCAAAAGCAGGATCTATGTGTGATACTTTTGAATGGATTTATGGAGGTGTTTGGCAAATGAAAAAAGCCAAAGGTGAGGATGAGATGAACATGGGAATGGAAAACTGTTAATACTCTCTGAAGGGTTGTGAGGTTGAATTCTCCAAGAAAAATCTCATAGGTTCTTTTCTTCCTTGATGCTGTTTCTGCTAAGATGTAATTTAGAAGAAAGGAGTCCTGGTTGTACCTTATCACATCGGTATCTTTTCTGTCTTGTGTTCATATTATCAAGCCCCAGCTGAACCAGCCTTTAAGGGCCCTTACAGGAGTAATTCCCCCCTTTTTTTTTTTTTCTTTCTTTTAAAGGTTAGATAAGATGATTAGAGGAGTGTAGATTGACTCCATGCATGATAGTAGAGCAGATTGTCATCTGCCTTCAGCAGGCACTGAACCTGTTCAGCAGCAGCAGTGCTCTGACTATGGATAGAAAGAGGAAAGTCAGAGAATCTATCCTCTCTACCACAGCTAGCGTTGTTCTGGGAGTGAAACCATGTTAAACTACATGATAAAAAGAGTTCAGCAGCAGCACTATCTTCTGCTTCTCCCTTCCGCTTCTCCCTTCCCACCTATTCTACTCATTTGAGCCCCCAGTGACTCCTCCCTAATTGCAGAACCATCCTGTGAAAATTAAAATTGCTTTTCTCTTTTGGGAGTGAATCCTGTCTGGGATCTGGTGCGGGAGAGGCTGGATGAACACCAGGGCCTGGGGGAAGAACAGCATCATGAGCATCTCCCAGCCTCCCTGCTGCAGGAGGCACAACATGTGGTGAAGGTGCTGCTGGAGGACTATGACCTGAGTGTGGACCAGGATTGTTTGGGCTACTTAGTAGCTTTAGAAGGGACAGGGGAAGCCCTGTGAGGTTGGAAAGGAAGTGTGGGTGCAGCGCTGATCTAACCAGGCCAGCACAGGCTGGTGCTGGTGGAATTGCAGAGGACCAAGCCCACACTGGTCCCTCTGCCTGCATGTGCCCACGCTTTGGAAGTGCAGGTCACACATCAGCCACGTCACCTCCTCTTCTTTGATGGCTTTGTGCCTGTTCTCCTTATGAGAGCTTGCCTGATGAATCAGACTTTTCCAGAGAAATTCTAGGAGGAGCTGAAAAAAGAGGTTTTTTGTCTTTCCTACCTATGATCTCAGATTGAAACTTGTGATGCCTTGGAAGTATCATGGCCTTCCAAAGTACAGGACAGGATAGATTTCACCTTTCCTGCTACCTCCTGGCTGTTGGCCCATGCCTTGCTTGTCCCACAGAGGAGCCTGGCTGTAGGTGCAGGGAGAGGGTGCTGAGGGCTCACATGTTGCAGGTCAAGCTGAATTTTGACAGTGTATTACAAAGCCTTTCTGAGCCTTCCACCTCAAGAATTAAAGGAGCAACTGAGGGAAGCCAGAACGGCACCCAAATGTTGTCTGGAGTCCTGTGGGCCTCAAATTTGATATGTAAGAAGCACTGTATGTGCTGTACCTAGCTGAAGAAGCAGCCTCAAATAAGATAATTTTATTACGTTACGGCACACAGCTATCTCCATTCTTCAAGTGGAGAATGTTAAACTCTATTCACTAAGATGAATAAAACTCACACACTACAGATAAGAGAGAACAGCCACCATCGTAACTTCATTTTACCTTCCCCTTTTTTCTTAATAAAAATGCATTCTATAATATTTAGTCAGTTTTACATATTTAAATAGCTGATTTTGACCTCTTTTTGACCTCGGTTTGGAGAAACAAGCCAAGAGAGAGGAGTGAGATGAGGTACTGCCAAGGGGCCCAATTGTCCTAAACACTGGGCAAAACTAACTCCTCATTTTCCCCAATCAACCCCTGTGTTAAGTTCAAAGCAAAGACAATCCTGAAAGTTCAAAAAAATGTCAATCCTGAAAGAAATATTTACAAAGACTCCTTCTCCTCCCACTATAAAAATGTGTCTGAGAGTTTTCCATATTTTCCATGAAGCTCTGGGGGTTTTTTATGCAAAAGGAATGAACAGCCTTGAAGAAAGGTCATAGTCAGTGGCAACTCAATCATTTGCAGCCTCACACACTCAGCAAAAGTGTTTCTAGATTGGTCTGACAGAAGCTGAAGATGCTGTTTGCCTGTCCCTTGGAAAGAGGAGCTCCAATTACTTCAGCTCACTGCTTTAACTTGATGCTCATTATGGCACCTGCAACAGAGGTGAAGTTGATGTAAGAAGGAATGTGTTTTTCTTTCCATCCACAGGAAAAACTAAAGCACAAATCCAGCAGCAGCTGTTACTGCTTTCTTGTCCTTGAGCTTTTTTGCAGGGCAGCAATTGTTCTACTGTCTTCTTAGACTGTCTTTCTGTAGTCTGTCATATGACTGAAACTCCACTTTAGCAGATTTTAAGAAATACATGTTTCCATGACATACAATGCTGGGCAGCACCTCTTGAGTATCTTTGAAGGAAAAATGCATTCAAGATTATGATTCATGTTGCTATTTATAATTTAGGTCAAATTTTTTTTTCTCTTGTTTCCTTTTTTCTTTTCCCTCCTCAACAGCTTCATTTTACAGTAGATTTAGGCATTTGCTATAATAAGATGGATAACCCTTGACAGATAACAACTCTGTCAACTCTACACTCTGGCAACTATTTCAAATTCCCTTTGAGATTTCCTTGGGGTGTTTTCTATATTTTTCTTTTTTTTCACTCAGCATTTTCTCTAGGAAAAGACTCACAAAATCAAGGCCAGAGGACTTTCATGATTCCCCACAGCATTGCTACATATCAGAGAAAAATTCCTGTGCTTCAGTGTTTGTGAGAAGCTCTGCCCCAGATGTGGGGCACAACTGAGCAAGCACACCTGGGGAAGGATCTGCAGAGCAGGGACATGTGGCACCTTTCCATGCCTGCCTTCCCCGGCTTTCCTGCATTTTGATCCTACACCCCTTAGCTTTCTCCTCTCTCACCCAGTGAACAACTGGAGAGATTCCAGACCAACCCGTGAAGGGTGGCTCTATCATGCATGAGCCACTGCAATGCCGTCTCTTGGTTTTCCGCAGCCTCCATGCTGGCATTGTCCCATTTCTTTCACTTTTCCATGCTCCCACTCTCACTGCTGTCATCATAGCTTTCCTCTGCAGAACCTCCGTGGCCGGCAACCACAACTTCCACTGGATTCAACCTCCCCCAGCTCTGAGCTGCTCACCCCTGTGAGCATGGGAAGCAGCCAAGAGCTGAGCATACATATTGCAAATAGTAGTAACCCTTTGGGACTTTCTGCCTTTAAATGAGGGCAAGAGAAATTATAGCAATCAAGAAAATAATAGATGCATTAACTATAATTTCTCATTATTATTTTCAGAGAAAATACAAAAATCACTTGAGAATTCTGGAAAAATGCAATGACCCATATTTGCCATGGAACTTTAATAGAAATTATTTATTTATTTGGATTTTTCCTCTCTAAGTCACCATAACACGTGAGTAGGATAAGGATATTTGCCACCTGCAAAGGAATGTCATTATTTAATTTTATTTTCCATAGCTTTCTGAGAGACGTGCCATCACATGAGCTGTGGCAGCGGTCCAACCTCCCAGCCTGCAAAGAGTTTTATTGAGCATGTTGATGGTGTTCTCACCTCTCTCAGAGGCAGTTTGGGCCACCTCTTTCTTCTCTTCAAAATGAGCACTCTTCACCAAAATGAAAATAGCAGAATGCTATAATTTTACTATCTTTTTCTCTCAGTGTGTGGAATTAACACTGGAGAAGATATTGGCTTGAGCACACTTCCAGCCAGAGTGCAAGCAGAAGCTGCAGCACTGCAAGCTGTGAAACAGATTTGTATATGAACATTCCTGGTCTGGGCCTTACACTGGAAACTGTATGGAGGGTGTTCAAGTTGTCCTGCACAGGAGGCTTTTCTAGTGCTGTGTCCCAAAATACCAGTACAGCTCTTAGGATAGTCCTTGCTCTAGGCACCTCCCCAATCTTTGGGCTCATGAAAGAAAGTCTCGAAGTGAAGAGATTGATCAGATATCTGTTCCCTTGGATCCTCTGTCAAACTTTGGTGAAGCCCAGGGAACTCTTGCCATCACTTCACTGGGATCTGGATGTGGGGTTTGCCCTTCTCAGACTGGCACACACAGCTCTGTCCCCAGGTGACTTTGCCTGAAAGCCCTTAATTGCAAAATTATTATAATTTGGAGGGAAGGGGGTTTGCATTCTCCATTTCAAGGGAAGCTCTAGCTTTCCCTGGCAGACACCTGTCCAAAACCAGGACACCACGTTTGCCTGCTGAGGTTACTCGGCAGCTACCTGCAATTGAGTGAGGGCCCAAAGCAGGTTATGTGGCATAAATGATTGATTTAGAGCTTTCCAAGTGTGCATTACATCAGCCTTAAACATTTAACCTTTGTTTCTATATACCTATTTTTCCCAGATTAAGGTGTTGGAACATACAGTATTCAGCAAACTCAAGGAAAATGCAGGATGAGTTGTTGTATGAATTAAAAACAGAGATGGTCCCCTAGAGCACATGCAATGCTTCTGAAGTAGCATCCTGTGTCAACCCTGTCAGAGAAAAGAAAACCCTTTGAAGTGGATGGGGGACTATAAAAATCCAATTTTTATGATCTGTCAGCCAAGTATTTCTTCTACTTCAGCAGATGATATGCTAACAAAGTTTGTTTTAGCAAATATTTCAGCTTGCTTAATAAACTATGAAAGGCAGCTTGCAAATGGCACATTTCATTTGCAGTGACATAAATCCCAAACAGATTTTTCAGTAGTGTTACGAATTATATAAAGTGATTTATAGGTTTCCTTGGCATCAGTTGTCTATATTTTCCCCTGAAATTATACAAACTAAAAGACAGAAAAGTAGGACAGCATTAAAAAAGCATTAGGATGAAACACTACAGAGTGGGAGTATTTGAGAAATTAAAGTATAAAATGCTGACAACCAGGGCTCATGGATGAGGTATGGGAAGAAGCTGCAGGTTTGTTCTCCTTCTCTGACACAGTCTTCCCAAATGATCTTAGACAAAGCTTTGGAATTCACTATTAAAACTTGGCAAACGATGCTTCCCTACCTCCTGGTTGGGCCACGGAGGCTGTAAAGTACTCATGTACATAGCAGTAATTAGGGCCACATGATGGCCATAGGGAAAGAATTAGAAAAATCATGAAATAACTGCTAAGTGCATCCTTCCCCTTGAGCCTGGTACTGTCCTCTTTGGCTTCTGCAGAGGTTCTCAAGCTTGTGCTTCTGTGCTGCCCCTACTGTCACTGTCAGCTGCTGCCCTGTTTTCTGCCTGTTACAGAACATTTTCAGTTGTCTGTAGTATCTGAAATCACCCTTAAGTGCCCCACACTGAACCTACCAAAATTCAGGTAGGTCAAAATCTAAAATGGCCATCAAGATGGAGGTAGGTTTTGTTTTCCCCGAGGAAGAAAGGTAGAAAAAGAAGTTTCAGACAGGGACATAAGCATTCAAAGGACAGGATTGTATTTCTTCTATGTATTTTCACACACTCCTTGTTCACAAAGTGAGTGACATTTCCTACTGAAATCACTGTCCACAATCCTATTTATCACCCCCAGGACATGTCCCATCCTCTCCAGCCTCAGGCCATGACAAGGAACCCCACTCAGCCAAAGGAGATGCATGATGGTTCCTTCACTGATGAGGTTTTCATCCTGAAGCCAGGTGACAGAGAGAAGATTTAAAAAAAAAAAAAATGACAGTGTGTAATGGGAAGACTGTTGACAGCCTCACTACAACCGAACGAATTCATCCCTGTATTAACTTAGTCGAGCCCCTCCATTTGAAACTGTCAGAAAGAATTTGTCCAGAGCAGAACTAAGAACTTGTTTATAGCAGAGCTTGTGCTTCTCAGCCAGGCTGGTGTCTTAGAGTGGTGCAACTCCATGTCTCATGCAGTGGATATGTGATGCTCCTTGTTAAGCTCTTCCACCTTGCAGTGAGGTTGCCGTCCTTGTCCTTCCACTGTCCTTGTCCTTCCATGTGCTGTGCAAAAGTGCTTTTAAGCTTCTTTAACCTCCTTGTTTACAAAGTGGTAAAGTAACAGCACAGCTACAGATGAGGGAAAACTGGACTCTCATAATTTGCTCGGCTCTATATTGAGCTGTTTTTCCTGTGAACAGCACTCCTGTGTTACTACCAGGAGTCTATTGAACAGGATGAACAAGCAGACCTACATGGACTGGGAGCATGAGCAGACTGGGACTTAACACCATTCTGTAGTCCCTGCCTGGTGTCAGGCTGGGGACAGTGTGATGGCCCTGGCTGCTGCCAAACTAGGAGAAGGAAATACAGGTGACCTTGTTCCTGATAAGTAACAGCTATGTTAATTACCCAGTACAGCCCCTGATGAGTCGCAGCTATATCCAACGAAGATAAGTGTGATAAAAGGGAGTGGGTTGCAGAGTAGAAGTCATGACGGAGGAGGAACCTTGGGGAAGAAGGACT
>VYZR01106869.1:42193-56824 GCA_013400675.1 Oxylabes madagascariensis
ACAAACCTATCCAAGTAACAGCAATGTTAATTACCCAGTACAGCCCCTGATGAGTCGCAGCTATATCCAACGAAGATAAGTGTGATAAAAGGGAGTGGGTTGCAGAGTAGAAGTCATGACGGAGGAGGAACCTTGGGGAAGAAGGACTCGTGAAGAAGAAGGATCCCAGGGAAAGAGAATTGCTGCTGTGAGGTCAGTCTGGGTCTGCAGTTAGAGCCTGTGGTTGGAAGCTGCAGTCATAGTCTAGCTAGGTAAAAGCCTGCATTTGGAACCAATACATGCAGCCATAGTTTAGCTGGAAATAACCAGCAGTCAGAGGCTGCAAGGGAAACCTACAGTAGGAGCTTGCTGCAGCCAGAGTCAGTGAATAGTTGGAGTCAGGATGGCTAAGCTGTAAAGAGGAATAAACCAGGACCCTTTTTCATGCTGTGATAAACAAGAAGTCTGTGTCTCGGCTTATTTCTATCCTCTATCAAGGGGGCTGCTGCAACACCGAACGAGTCACAACTGGATAAAATGGATACCTACTATTCCTTCAACACAATCACTGGATTTTTTTCATGGCTAATAATAGTCCTTCTTGTTTTCTCACCATGCATGATGGTGAAGAAGCAATTCAGGGGAGGATTTCTCCACCTGAGCCTAAGAGGTAGCAGGGATCATGCTTTAGGTTGCACTGTCCCTGTTTCTCAAACCAGAGTTTTTTTCTGGGCACCTATTTCCCAGCTGAGCCTAGGGGAAAAAAAAGTCAAACCTAATGCTTAATTACCCCTTCAAGTGAAAGGTGGAATGAAGAGACCTATCTTCCCCTTTTCCCTTCTTTTTCTCCTTTTCTTTCCCCTTCCACAGCTAGAGCTCATGTTATTCCCACATGCAGATGTGCAAAACTACAGTGACTTGAAAAGCATCACTTCTGATCACATGAAGAACTGAGACTTGATTTCCCCAGTCTGTCATCTCACTGTTACCATTTGTTTAGAAGCAGGTATCAATGGGAATTTGTTGTCTCTGGTGCAGAGAAACTCTCTATCAGCTCTCCTCCTCCTCCTTTCCTTCTCTCCCTTTCATAACAAAGATATTTGCATTACTTTTCTGAACATTCAGAAAAAGAGTCTATTTGCAGAGTACTTTAGAGCCTTGCCGAAGTTACAGCTTCCAAAAGAGCAACTGCTCATCAGCAGGTAGTGGAGGGGGAAAAGTTTTGAGTGGTGTCATATGAACATTGTGTGGAGGTTCAGGAGTGTGTGAAGGAAGACAGATAACATACTGATGCTTTAGGAGTCCCAGTAGTCACATGGAAATATTATGCTCAGCTTTGCTATTCCCCTTAGTTTACAAGTGAGATATTAAACTATCTTTCAAGTGCAACTGATGCTCATACTAAATGATCATTTTACAACGGCCAAATTCCCTACATATTTAGTGTGCTTGTCCATTGTGTCTCATCGTGTACAAGGTCCACATTTCCCTGGGACAGAAATTCTCCTTCTTATTGTATCTGTTCTCAGTAAATTGTAAAGCAGAGGTTTAATTCTCCTCAGCAGGGCTTTTAGGCACAGCTATGCTGTAGCATTAGGTGCTTGAAAATCCCAGACCTTCAAAGATGTAGAAATATGCAGATTCTGACATTTCCCTTTCCTTGTTTGCACAGCACCTCTCAAAAGCTTTGCTTGTCTTACTGAGAATGCTATGAAATAGTCCTCTGCTGTTCACACTTTTGGCTAAGAGCCATGAAACCAAGTCAATAAATTGTAATTTAGAAGGATCTTTTATAGCTTCCTGAAAAGGGGAAACTAAATCCAGGTATTTATGCTGGCATATCAACCTTCATCATAATGATAATGCTGCCACTTCAATAAAAACCCTGATTTCCAGGGGAACTGAATTTGCCTTACTAAGAATATTTTAGAAGAAGGAAACTGGGTACATGCTCCATTTCAGAAAGCATGCTCTTTCAAGGTGTAATATCCTTGTCATATAAACTCCGAGCAAATTATAGATGTCAATTTAGTCATGTTTTCATTTTATATATTCCAAAGATCACTCATCCAGTCTCGAGTGTTCGCCTTTACATCAAGTAGTGCTGTGGACATAAAAGCTTGATGTCATGCTGCTTCAAAACCATGTGGAATTGGTTTTAGCAAAGTAGAAATGTTGCAAGTATTCGGTACCATGCAAAATTGCAAATTTTTGCATTACAGTAATTTTTTAAAAAAATCCCAAAGGTTGCAAATGAAAACCTGGAGTTTGTTCAAACAGCACAGTTCTCACAGTTTTCCTCCAGAAAGGAGGAAAGTCATAATCATGTGTTGAACAGCAGTCAAATTGTGACACAAATGCAAATCCCACATTAAGGTAAGGAAGTATATGGCACGCAAGTTTTTATACTCATCAGTTTCTTTTCTTGAGTTTATTTCAGCAATAAACATCAAAGATGTTCCTTCATTATTTCTCAGCTAGAGAAAGACTGTTAAAATTTTTCCAACTCATAAACACTGTGATAGCACAGTGGGGAATTCATGAGTGCTTTGATTAGGACTTAGAATTGCAAGGAAACGGAAAGGAAAGCAGAAGGCGGTTCTTTGTCAGTGTGGTTTAAAACAAAACACAGGAAGATAAGGTGTACTGCTGTTTTCTTGCTCAGCAGAGAGTTTCCCTGTGGTGGTTGGGGGTCAGGAGAGCAAGGTGAGTAGAGCAAACCAAACAGAGCACTGGAGAGTCTCTGAGATAACCTGTTGTCACCTGAACACTGGCTGGTCTGCCTAAAGGATTTCTCAGGCTGAATGGACTGTTACCTCGAATCTGAGTGGCACAGGTAGAGGGACAGGCAATGCCCACCAGCCTCCCCAGGCTATCACCAGCATGGAGCCTGAGATGGCTCCAGGAAAACTGGGATGAGAGGCCAAAAAAGAGCCAAGATTGGTGCTGGTGGCCCACGCTGCTGCTCCTTGCAGCCTAAACATGGTGTCACAAGCAGTGGAGCAGGAAGGGGCAAACCTGGGGCCATGTCTAGTCATATCCATGTGACCTGCCACACTTCAGGCTGGTCAGAGACTGCAGAGCACATTGCCCAGTCCTGCCCGGCGGTGAGGTCACAGTGCCATGCTCAGTGTGGTCAAACTGTGTGAGCTTAACCAGCGCACCTTACATCTTCCTCATACGAAGAAGGAACCTTTTGCTCTGACAAATGTGATATGGCTTTACCAGGGGCCTTTTCTGCTACACTGCCACTGCACATTTCCCATTTCTGTAAACACTTCACTTCCCTTGTCAATAGAAAAACTGTGGAAGGCAGATTATGGAAAAGCTATTGGAGGGCAAGAGAAATTTCTGGACCATGTGGTAATACAGCAGATCACAAGCCAGTGCCAGAATCGCAAAAGTCATTTCTGGAAGGATTTTTTTTTCTCTACCGACAGACAGACCAAAGTCAGTGTTTTTAATGTCGGCTTCTATCAGACTGGATAGTAGAACTGAAATCTTGTTAAAATATTTAATATTTGTATTTAAATAATTCAATAATTGCATGCTTAATATGCTCTATTTAATACCTCAATGTATGTAATAATTTAATAAATCTATAAAAACATAATATGCAATTTAAGAATTTGCTACTGAAAGCTGTGTTTATAGGGTCCCGTACAGTAATGATGTAATGAATTTTTGTCTAATCCCTCTAAATCTATTTGTTCATCACAGATACACAATTTTATACAGCCCTCAATGTTATAGCATACTAGTACCTCAGAAAAATCGTGTATATATCTCTATATATCTGTATATATAGGTCAGTTCTGCTTGTACTTGTTCTACTCACAACTTAGACCTGTAAAATCTGTTAACATAAAAAAAGGGGGACATGGAAACAAAATATCAGTATGAAAATGTCAAAGTGTTTCATGTTAATGCTGTTGGACTACAATGGTTTGATATTTCATTCAAAGCAACAGTTTTTGATATAGAAAGGAAGCAAAATTAAAAAACAGAATTGAAAGGAGTTTAATTGTGCACAACATATTTTGTTTTATTTGAATGAATCGTCAACTTGTTTAGGTTGTTTTCATCTTAGAGGGAAATACTTGTTTCGGTGCATTTAAAGATGCTTGTTTCAAAGAATATGGGAGGACAGTAGTCTCTATAGTTCATGTGTGGACCTAAACCCTTGCATTTATAGACCTGACACACCCTCACTCCTTGTCCTTTCTGAAAAATTCCAAAAAAGCCTGGTTTGGGTCTCCTGGCCCTCTGGATCTCAATACCTCCCTGTGGCTCATCCCTGTGCTTTGACTCTGCCATGCTTCCCCATGAGTCTTTGGTCTCACCAGCCCTTAACTAATGGACCATTAAAAACGAGTCAAGTGTCCTTGGACTAATCAATGGTTACTATCTATGCAGCTCGAGAGCACACTGAACACTTTTATTTAAACATGTTTGTTTGCACAAAACTCATTCTTTAACTGTGGTTTCTGTGCATATTCTCTCATCAGGATCAGCTCCTACTAAAGCTGCCTGGTGAGGTCATTTTTCCAAACAATGTCCTCTGTGATTAAACATTTTTTCAGTAGGGGTCTTTGTTTGGCTTTTGACATGAAGAAGTAGAACAACAGCAGCACTGCTGCCAATCCAGCTTAAAAAAACCCTGTAAATAAGAACTGCCTTAATTTTATCCTTAAATAATTTTGATCAAAAATATAGCAAATTATGTAGCAAGCAGCAACCAAGTGAGTTAATCAGTGGTGAATTTTCTAGTTTTTATTCATCAGCAGTCATATCACCAGAAGCCAAAGTCAGGAAGAAAACTTCTATGTTATTGTTCTAATACTCACAGCTTGTGGTTTAAGAGAGAGAGAAAGAGATTGACCACCTGATTGCACCACAGTCTGATGGTGGAGAGAAACTATGAGGCTTTTATGGCTGCTTGGGAGACGACGACAAATGCTCTGATGGTGTAATTCCTATTTCAGCTGGAACATGCAATCATTTCATGCAGAGCTACAGAGGGGCAGAATTCCACCTATTTGTTTGTAAGGTCCAGCAAAGGCAGGTGACGTTGAAAGCGCCAATGTGGAAACATAATACATATTAGGAAGATAAATACATATTAGGAAGATAAAGCTTGCATGGCCCAAATGCTCCCATAGATACTGCATCTGAATAAAGAAAAAGGAATTGATGACAAATGTGTCCCACACAATCCTCATAATAGCTTTTCTTTCTGGATAGATACTTTTGACTATTCAAAAGGGACAAAATAATATATATGATTTCTTCATACAGCATATATGTATTTTTAAAGACTGTTCAAAAGTCTCTGCTTGTTCAAGTGGATGCTCTGTCAAAAATTCCCTTGGTTGCTTTATTTTTTTATTTTGCAAGTTTCAATAAGAACAAAGGATAGTTGTGAAAAAGATTTTCTGTGGAAGTTCAGACAGAACTGAGTAATAAACAGTGTTTTCTTACAAACAATAGCTGCAAAGTTATTTGTTTACTCAGTACCCTTGAGATTGGTGAGATCAGTTGTAAATTGCCTTCTTTACTGAAGAACTTTGGTTCTCTGCTGCTCCTGGTTCGTGGGAGTCTTTCCACTGGCTCTCGTAGGAGATAATGATTGGAATTAAAAACATCCTCAAAAGTTTCTATACTCTCCAGTCTAGTCCTTACTCATGGACAATCTGCCTGGCTGCCTCAGCCTGGCATCAGAGAAGGGGATTTTAATGGAAGAAGACACTTGTGAGAAGTCCAGCACCAAGTGTCCAAATTACAACAGTAGAGGGTAAAATCTAAAATAAAATCTGAAGTAAGCAACCACTAATGAGCAGTACCCATTACTCAGAATGTAAATTCATGGGGGAAAAGTATAAGAGACTGAAAATAATCCAGCCTGGTATAAGATGCAAGGTTGACTTTTCAAGCTATAAATACTTTTTTTAATTTTAGGATTCAATTTTAAATGTCTCAGAAAACACAAGAAAAGGAAAACACCACCAGTCAGCATTTATACCTGGTGTGCTTTGTGAGCACACTGGAAACACACTTGTCTGAAATTCTTGCGCATGTCTTTCTTACAAGAGCATAAGCTCTTTTTGTGTATTGTGAGCGTATGTATTGTGAGGGTGTGTTTCTCAAACTGTGTTTATGCCCTTCTTCCAGAGGAACAGCAACTTGGAGTCCTTCCTCTGAGGCACCTCTGAGGTCTGGGGTTGCAAATACGATTCCTGCCCTGAGCCTCCCAAGCATTCCTCTTCCTTCCCCTCTAGCTAATCTTTTCCCTGGAAGGGCACAGCACAGAGCTGGGGGAACACAAGAGCAGCATTATGCACTCAATTTAATTTTCTCCCTGATGCAGGGGGTCTCCTTACTTCCAGCATTGAATGTGAGTCCTGCTATCAATGATTTCTTGCCAATCTACCTATAGAAATAATAACAAGAAAACCAAATGGTAATATTCAGTCCACTGCTCAGTGATTCATGTTTTTGTTTCATATTCTCTGCCTTGATAGTGAGACAAGGGGTCAGTACTGCCAATTGTCCTCACCATATTCTGTCAGTGTTACCCAAGCCTTTTGTAACCTGAAACCAGTATTCTTCTCATCTCTATAAAAGATAAATTATTGTAAAAATGGATACCTAAACTATAATAAAAAACTGAGAGTATCAAGTAGATGGTGTCAGGGAGCAGAATGGTCCCCCTGTTATCCAGGAGGAGGCAGTGAGAGAGCTGCTGTGACACTCGGATATTGACAAATCTATGGGCCCAGATGGGATCCATCCCAGGGTGAGGAGGAAGCTGGCAGATGAACTTGTGAAGCTGCTCTCCATCCTTTACCAACAGCCCTGGCTCACTGGTGAGGTTCCAGATGACTGGAAGCTGGCCAATGTGATGGCCATTCACAAAACAGGTGGGAAGGAGGATCCTGGCAACTACAGGCCAGTTAGCCTGACCTCAGTACCCGGTAAGGTAATGGAGCAGTTTATATTGAGTGTCATCATGCAGCACTAACAGGATGGCCAGGGTATCAGCATGGCTTTAGGAGGGGTAGGTGGTGTTTGACCAACCTGATCTCCTTTTATGCCCAGGTGACCCACCTGGTGGATGTGGGAAAGGCTGTGGATGTTGTATACCTGGACTTCAGCAAGGCTTTTGACACCATCTCCCACAGCACACTCCTGGAAAAGCTGGCAGCCCACGGCTTGGACAGGAGCACTCTTTGCTGGGTTAGGAACTGGCTGGATGGCCAAGCCCAGAGAGTGGTGGTGAATGGTGCTGCATCCAGCTGGCGGCCAGTCACTAGTGGTGTCCCTTAGGGGTCTGTGCTGGAGCCAGTTCTGGTCAATATTTTTATTGACGACATGGATGAGGGGATTGAGTCTTTCATTAGTAAATTTGCAGATGACACTAAGCTGGGAGCGTGTGTCCATCTGTTGGAAGGTAGGAGGGCTCTGCAGAGAGACCTGGAATGGTTGGATGGATGGGCAGAGTCCAATAAGATGAAGTCTAATATGTCCAAGTGCCAAGTCCTGCATTTTGGCCACAATAACCCCCTGCAATGTTACAGGCTGGGGACGGTGTGGCTGGACAGTGCCCAGGCAGAAAGGGACCTGGGGGTGCTGGTGACAGCAGCTGAACAGGAGCCAGCAGTGTGCCCTGGTGGCCGAGGAGGCCAAGGGCATCCTGGCCTGGATCAGGAATGGTGTGGCCAGCAGGAGCAGGGAGGTCATTCTTCCCCTGTACTGGGCACTGGTGAGGCCACACCTCGAGTGCTTTGTCCAGCTCTGGGCTCCTCAGTTTAGGAAGGACATTGAGACGCTTGAGCGCGTCCAGAGGAGGCAACGAGGCTGGTGAGGGGCTTAGAACACAAGTGAGGAACGGCTGAGGGAGCTGGGGGTGTTTAGCCTGGAGAAAAGGAGACTCAGAGGTGACCTTATCCCTCTCTACAACTTCCTGAAAGGTGGCTGTAGCCAGGTGGGGATTGGTCTCTTTCTCCAGGCAGCAACTGACAGAACGAGAGGACACAGTCTCAAGCTGAGCCAAGGGAAATATAGGTTGAATGTTAGGAAAAAGTTTTTTGTGGAAAGAGTGATAAAGTATTGGAATGGTCTGCCTGGGGAGGCATTGGAGTCACCATCCCTGGATGTATTTAAAAAAAAGACTGGATGTGGTACCTGGTGCCATGGTTTAGTTGAGGTGCTAGGACATGGGTTGGATTCAATCTTAAAGGTCTCTTCCAGCCTAGTGATTCTGTGAAGTTCTCTATCCCTTGTTCCAGCTGTCAAAGTTTGACAAAACCGATATGTAAATACATAATTCTTCAAAATTTCTACCATTGCCTGTTCCCTTGCATGCATTAAATAATCTTTAGATAAATTATTCAACTGAAAACTTATTTCCATTCTATAGAGGGGTTGACTCCTTTCCGTTTGTGTAAATGTTTCCCTCTACAGATGAGAAGAAAACACAGAGGAATTTATTCTTACAGAGAACAAATATTAATAATTTGGGATGAGTTTGGCGTGATGGTTGCAACAGAAAAGTATCTGGTAAAAGCTACCTTACAACACACCTTTAGTTGTGGATGTTTTCACCGCTTGACATTCACAGTGTGAAATACACTCAATGGGAGACAGGGAGGTTGGTTTCCTTTTGACACCAGCAGTGACTGCTAATGCGCTGATTAACTAAAAGCAATGGCATGGTTGCTGAGTGAGTCATTAGCATCGTCAGTGAAAAGCATTAATGAGGAGGGGAAAAAAAACCAACCGCTTAGAAAAAAGCTCAAAGCACATGATGGAGTATTTTAATTTGGTCAAAAATAGTTTCTGTTCCTCTGCTGGTGTAATTAAGGCTTTATTAATTTAGAATGGGAACAGATGAGAACATGAAGCTTTGTGTGCCTGCATCAGCTCAGGCACAGCTCTTAAGCTTGAAGAGAGACCACCAGGCACCACAAGCTTTCAGAGGTTGTGGGGGAAATGAATATCATCCCCCTCTGAGCTGATGTCTGAAGTCCTGTATCAGAGTTTTGCAGCATGTCTGTATGGACAATGGGCAGACTTCAAAAGTGTGACTGTTTAATCATGTTCAGTATAATTTATTTTCTGTAGGCTTCCAATAAGAACCTACAAGTAATATGCAAAAGAGGCAAAATCCTACACCTCTGCATTTAAATGGCAATGGGCATTGGAGTATAGCCAGGAGTTCATCCATAATCTACTAACATTCCAACAACAAATTTAGTATATCTGTGTGGAAATTACCTCCAGAGATTCCTCAGATAAAAAGCCATTGAAAACGACAATAAAACTACTACTCAATTTTTGGAATTACTGAGGCCTCTATCAGGCTCCAAGTCTGGATCTTGAAAATCCAGACTTGGAATCTGATTTTATTTTATTAACCTTCAAAAAGCCTGGATCAACATTCCACTGTTATCTGCGAGAGTACTATGCAGAAGTCCAGAAATTAAATTTTTTCTGATTGATTCCACTGAACATATTCAAGAAAATAAAGCATGACCATGTTTAGATCATCCACTTGTACGTGTGGACACTGAAAGTGACTCGTGTGTTGAACACATAAAGGAATCATAGAATCACAGAATGGTTTGGATTGGGCAGGACCATGAAGATCACCTAGTTTCAACTCCCCTGCCATGGGCAGGGACACCAACTAGACCAGGTTACTCAGAAAGGGATCAAAACAATCCAAAGAATGAAGGTTTATCCCTGACAGGCTTTGTGTGTCCTGAAACACAGATTCAGAAAAATCACAGAATAATTTAGGTGGAAAGGGATCTCCTAAGGTCCCTTCTACTCTGACCTTCTGCTTGAGGTCTAGTCAGATTGCCTTTTCCAAGGGTTGTGCCCAGTCAGGTCATCCAAGGATGGAGGTTCTCCAACCTCCCTGGGTCCTGTTCTAGTATTGGACCACCCTCACGCCAAGAAAGGTTTTACTGATATCTAACAGGAATTTCTCATGTCTTCTGTCTTCTCAGATCAGGCAGTGGCAGACAGCCAGAACATCTCCCTTGAGCTTTCTCTTCTTCCTAGGCTCTTGAAGAAGTACAGTGCACTTGACTCCTACAGATCTGCAGTGACTCCTAATATCAGGCAGAGTTCCTTGCTGTGGGTAGCCAGACTGTGACATTACTCATTTCTACCCACTTTTCTCCTCTGTTTGTACCAGGTACTGTGTCTCTCTCAAAAATGTTATTTTAAGGGAATCATGACTTTTAATCTAGTTGCTGGCATACCTCGCTCCACCCACAGAAAAGCACAGCAGCCACTGAGACTGGTACAGAAAAGCTGTGCCTGCCATTCTCACCCTGTATCCCCCTGTGTGATGGTGTTCCACTCCTGTGCACAGAGGGCTAACCTCTGCAGAAAGGCTCATGTGAACAGAAGTGGGATTTGAGCCCAGAACTAGGTTCAGATTTAAGAAGCCAAAAATCTCTGTATATTAACTACCATACTATGTGAATCCAGATGTGTTGAAATCTCAGCACTGAGATATTACGATATTTTTTGAGGATACCATACAAAATAAAAATGAGAGAAAAATGAGAACAACAGAGTGTAAATGGAGGCTTGCATCTGTGGAACCCATTCTTTATTTTGCATTTCTTTACTAAACAGCAGCTGGAAATAAAGGTTGGATAGCCCAACTATTTTCCCATTGATCTTCAATGGAAATACATTTTTTTACTCGCTATTGTAGACTCATAGAATCTAAGGCTGGAAAAGACCTACAAGATCATTAAATCCAACCTTTGACCTAAGTTTAATACTTTAATACTGATTTCAAGGAGATTTGCATGTGAGTCCAGGCAGAGGTCTTTTTAGAGCCTGTGTAGGCTTGGTTTTCAAAGGTAGTAGGGTAACATGGCAAATAGGACTCATGCAGACTCCCCAGGTGGGGCCTTTGAACAGCATTGCTGTTGCTAGAATGACAGACAATCCAAGCATCTGTTCAATGCTTCAGCTCTTGGCCCACACAGCTGAACTGATGTCTGGTCCATGTGAGTATGGAAGCCACTGGGAAACCCCCAGACTTCACTGCATAGGATAAGTTTGCCTTAGGATCTTGTTCTCAGTGCAGGTGTTGCAGTTTGTATGACAAGTAGCTAAACTTAGTGTAGGAGATTGGACTAGGTGACCTCCACCCTAAATTTTACTGTGATTCTGTGGCTTGCCCAATTAAATGTTTAGACTTTTCTCTTCCCTTTGTGGTTTTCCATAACTTGGTATTGCAAAGGCTGATGATTCAAGGATGTTGAAGGGATGTTTTACATCTAACCTTCCCTGAAGTTCTTGAGGCTTTCATGTCTGATCCAACATTCAGGTTCACGTGATCCTCATGGGCCCTTTTGGAAAGCAGCATTATCATGCTTTTAAGAACAGCTGTGTAAGAACCCAGGTGCAAGTTGGCACCTACAGTATTTCTGGACAGCAGGACACTGCCATGTCTAATTTTTAGTCATGTTTCTCTCTAGGCCCTTAAAGTACTGATTGAATTCACTGGGTTAATTGAATGTCTAAGACCTAGTTCAAGATAATATGGCAAGGAAGATGTAAAATAGCTAATAATGACATTTGCAATTCCTCTCTCCATGCAAAATGGTGTAGTTTAAACCAGAAGGCTTGAGGTGCTCTCTGGCAAACTGCAGAGGATCTCATGAATGTTATTCATGACTACATAGGAGATGTGGGTCTACCATGACGGAAACAACAAAGAGAATAATCTTGTTCTTCCCATCTCAGGTGAGACTTCTAGTAAATGATTAAGGCAGAAAATAGGACAGGATCCCATCTGTGCAATATGAAACTCTCGTTCACCAGATGTGACAGTGATTATAGAAATCCCAGCAGGTGCCACAGCAGGAGCAAGGAGGGAATGGATCTGCCTGAGAAGGGGGATTTGTGGAGCTTTGATTCCTCAAGCAGGAATCCAAGGAGATTGTTAGAGGGAGTGTCAAAACCCAGGAAAGGGTGATGCTTGGGAGGTTGCAGAGATCGAGGTTTTGAAGATCATATATATTCAGGAGGCAGTTAATTCATCTGCGAAATCAGTTTCCTTGCTTGGAATTAACCTTGTTTATTATATAAATCAATCAATAAATAAACAGAATATTTTTGTTAAATTATACCTAGCACATAGGGCTTCAGGGAAGAAAATAATCTATTTCACAGTCTTTAAATCTTGCATAATTTTAATTAAATCATGTTTAAAATCCATTAATCATTTCACTGTAAGCTTGTCTTTTAAACTGATGGATATTTTCCAAAATGTAGTAGTTTCTTAATATTTTTTATACCAAACCCCTCAATCTCAAATACTAAAAGCAATGATTTAAGAGAGTGAAAGAAAAGGAAACATCATCACTTCTCTGCCTGAACAGGAGAGTAGCTCATATTGATTATCATTTTTTTTTTTCTAAAAGTGTTGCAGACTTCTGATTACCAGGAACCCTGGAAACCCTGTGCATTTGCACTTTTTAGCAAACAGAAGCCTTGCTGTTCCCTTTGTTTAGAAAGGTTTAGATCAGCATTAGCAAGCTGGTAAAATACTTTGCTCTGAATTTTTAGAAGAGTCTACGATGGGTCACATTGCTATGTTGTCATGGTGATGAGAAGTGCAGATGTCAAGTTGAAACTAGAAAGTGGGGGTATATATGATGGTTTGATTATTAAAAGACTTGATTAAAGCAGCTTTCAGAGGGCTCAGATGTTCACTCTTCCAACAGATTACTCAGACTTCAGTAGCTGGAGGCCCAATCCAGAGACCACCACACCCAGCAACCCTCAGGCTTTTGGTTTCATTGGACTGTGGATATGGCCATTAGTGAGGTATTGATGTGAAACCAATGCACTAGTTTCCTTTTTGCACAGAGACAAAACCCTCCTACAGACTGAGGTCCTGCAGCTGCTTGAAGTACCTGTAAATTTAGTAGGAACTATTTTTAGGTGGTTGTGTTTGATATATGGTAAATGGAGTGTTAAAGCTGCTGAAGGTATTTCAGAATTAAATTAGAATTAAAATTATAATTTACTTAACCAAAATGTGGAGGAAAAACATAAGTTCACATACAAATTGCCAACATATAGTACAAAATAGGGTGAGTGGCAATTTAAAAAACAGCCTTGACTCTACTGAAGGTGGAGGACCACTTGCTGCAGGGGAGTAGTGGCAGTGATCAGTGTCCTTAACAAAAATGAATACACTGAAGCCATTCTTCTCTTTCAGTTCTGCCTTTNTCCTTCAACCAGACACCTTATGGGAAGTGTTAGGAACCTCACAGCCATACTCCTCTTAGAGGTGCACACTGAAAGGACAGGAGACAACCAACACAAGATGCAACAAGAAAATTAATGATTGAGCATAGGGAGAAAGACGTCTCACAGCAAGTTTGGTCAGGTGCTGGGACAGATGCCAGTGAGGCTGTGCATCCTCAGAGGTACTGAAACTCAGATGGATGCGACCCTGAGAGATCCGCTCTAATTTTAAAGATAGACTTTCTCTGGTGGAAATTAGGACCAAATTACTTCCAAATTAAGTTATTTTATGATTCTGTGTTTTTCTGATTTAAATTAGACATAAAAATCAGTATTGCAATAAGAGAACCCAAGCTTCTTCTATGCAATGCAAATGCCCAACAAACATCCTGTTTTGCTTTTCTGTTTAGATTTGGTGACATTTTTTAGCCTTTTTATGTTGACTGGTCAATAACTGCAAGAACACACTTCACAGAAATGTCACTGCATTTAGCTTTAAGCATTATGGCCTGTTCTCCCCTTTATGTCTGTGAAACTGTTGTTTCTCAGCCAGAGACCCCTGAAATCTGCAACATAAGACATTTCTGCTACAGATAAGGCCAGGGACTTCTGCAGGGGACCACTAGCTTAATGATAAATTCATTTGCACAGCTCAAAACCAGCAGTGGGGAAATGGTGAAAAAGGCAGTCCTCATTCCCATCCCTTTCCCTCCTCCTCAGCTACTGCCTCGGTTGGCTACTTTCTTTTCCTAGTGGGATCAGTCTTGCCAAAAGGCCAAAAACTAGAGACAGCTCCAAGACCAGCAGCAGGTATATCTGTCTACGTGGCACACAACTGTGATGATCCCTCAAGCAAGGGTGCCTGTCTTCCCCACCCTGCAGCCTGTATTCCCGGCTGAAACAAACCATATTTTCATCTCTTGGCATCAGCTGAAACATCTTCTATCCCTGTTTCTGACTGCAGCCACCATGAGCCTTCTCACATTCTACAGCACATTTTCTGACTCTTGGATTGTANCCTGGCATCATCTGCTTCAAGTACAGTTAGGATTTTGGGCTACTCTCAGTGTAGCAAGGATGTCACTCACAGACATCTTACAGGCAAGGAAAGGGACGTGTGGAGTCACATTAGTATGAGCTGCACTTTTGAGCTCCAATCTGTTGAGAGTTCATTGGGGTATTTTTTGTCCTGCTCAAGAGAAGTGTCCCCCGATGTGCCACAAGTAAATCTGCATGGCTGGTTGTGTGAACAATGATCCCATCATCAGATTGTATGTATTGATGGACAACCAATCAAGTGTAGTGGCAAAAGAGAGAGGAATCAAAACCAGAGGGATTTAGTTGAAGTACAAGTTAATGTCT
>VYZR01106869.1:68678-81372 GCA_013400675.1 Oxylabes madagascariensis
TTTCATTTTGCATAAATAACTAGAAATGGCCTCACCTAGTTATAAGGAAGGCATTCCTCATGTTCAAATTACAAGTAAAATTTATAAAGTATGGAGAATCAAGTTTGATTAAAAAAACCCCAAATATCTTCCCAAATATCTTCCTGTCAGTATAATATAGATTAACATAAACTCTGTTTTGGCAGAGTAAAGGGTACTGCTCCATGACATATGGTGATGTACCACCATAAAGAGAGATGGATGGTTTAGTAAGAACTAACTCATGTTTTAGTGGTGTTGTGGGCAATGAAACTGGTGCTCATACTCATAAAAGTTAAATATGCATAAGGTCAACTTTATTTAAAGTTGCTAAGAAGGACCATTTTTTTTTCCTTCCTACTGGATTTCCCATCTTGCTGCTGATTTCTGACATAGAGTTTCTGCTAGTGGCACCTACTCCCAGCTGGACCTGCAGAAATGTTCCTGACACACACTTGTCTTCTGTCACAATCTCTTTGGGGTTTGCAGAATAACCCAAAGCAGGCCCCTCCAGTTTGCACTAAAGGAAACAAGCCAGGAAATCGACAACAATAATTTGGGAGGGATTGCATGGAAAAAGTAATGATGGGGTGAGATATTTGAACTCTTCTGCCTTTGAGGTACTGCACAACACTGCAATAGAGAAAAAATAATGCTGAAGGAGGGATGCCTCCACCACTACTACAGTTGAAACTGGAACTGTCCCATCTCAGTCTCTAAAAACATATTTATGCACTTATCACACCCTGCAGATGACAGACAGTGGATCTACCTTTCTTGTAGCACAGCACACTCCTTGTGAAAAGGCCGCTATGCAAGAAGAAATGTGGATCTAGTTTATATGAGGGCTAAACCAGAAGAACCATGGATGCTGAAGTTCAGACCCTCAGGCTGGATGCAGTCAGAATTTCATCCTCTAAATGAGTAAGGATTCACAGAATGCTCGGAGCGGCAAATGCATTTTTTTCCACGCTGGTTTGCTCATCCCTTTTTAGAGCTAAACATTTAATACAGTTCCTAGCCTAGCAAAAATAGTAAAAGTAATCATCAAAATCAATATTCATCATGAACTATTTCATACGGAGAACAAAATGCAGCATTGATTTTCAAATGATTATTTAAATGAATCAGCTTTTATTTTGATTTTCTCTTTGCCTCTTATTTGACGTGTGGTCTACCATTCTTTACTAGTTAGATTTAACTGAGCAGGATTTTTATAAGCTCTGACTAATCTTTGTAATATGGGAAAAAATTCTACTGTGAACAAGGGGAAAGCAGGCAGCACTAATTATCTCCAGCACAGAAGAACTCTATGTCAAAAAAAAAAATCCAACCCTTGAAATAAATTTTCTTGTCAAAACCTGGTTTATAATTACGCTCATCAGTCATGTAAATATTCCAAGTATGTGTCATATAATGTGATACATATGAATGTGTCGGTGTCATGTGGATGAAATATACAATCCCTTTTTTTTTTTTTTAAATAGGAGCCTTTTTAGAAGTGTATTTATGCTGTTGTGTTGTTGTTGTTCCCTCTCCTGCCAAGCCAGCAGGTGGGGGAGGGCTTCCTGTGCCCTGCGAAGTTCTGGTCCTTCTAGCAGGAAAACTCGAGCAACCAACAATTTTCTTGATTCTGAGTTTAAAACTCAGACTCATAACATCTGTGTTGTCAAAAAGCCTTGACATTAAAATGTTTTCCCCTGTTTTCCTTCCCTTCTCTTGTCTTTTCATGTAAATGTTCCAAAATCAGACACCATAAACCATCTCAGAAGACCCGTCATTTGAAACAACGATTTTCTCCATGTGCATATTCTGCCAGCTGGGTGCCCCCTCAGGCAGAGCCTTTGCTGAGGCCTGCACCAGGACCACCCACATGGTCCCTGAAGCACATCAGGGACTTGTCTTGCCTACAGGTCTCTGGCTTTCATCTCCTATTTCCCCGCCCTGTCCCAGACAGGGAGGGCTGATGTAGCTGGGGGATGTGAGGGTGGCTATCAAACTGTCCCATCACTGGGTGGGCAGGCGTGCACATGTCCAAGACACGTCCTGTGCACACTGAAGGGATTGATGACCTCAAGGCCTTGGCAACAGGAAGGGTTCTTGGACATCTGGAAGTGCTCCCCCTTAGTTCTGATCTGCTACCAGCACCTCCACAGGCACACCCTGGACAGCACATACATAGGAAACCTTCCCCTCTCCGTGTAGAGAAGATCAACCAGCCAGGCTCCCGCCACCATCAGAAAGTGTTTGGGCAGGTGAAGGGCACTGGTTCCTCTTTGAGAGGTAAAGAGCAGATCTGCTTGGTGGCTTTTTTAAGGACACTTTCTTTTATATCCTCTCTTTGCCAGCCCCCCCACACAATGGCTATTTAAATGCTCTACATTAGGGCATCTGGTCAGTTTGAATAAAAAGGAGGGCTGATGCCACCACTTGCCTGATGCCACCAAGATTCTCCCAGATGGTCTTGCAGCAGTGGGTCAGCAAGTGCATCTGGCAAAGGTGCCAAACAGGGAATATGGTATGTGTAGCCCAAGTCATGTCTGTGCCAGAGGAAAGAGGGTAGAAGTAGCAGCATATTTTTGCCCTGAAACCTCCTGCTCCTGGAGCACTTCTTCATCCTTGGTGAGTGAACATATTTTGCAGAATAATAAAAAAGGGCAAATATGGTTTTCCCATACATGCTTTCATGCCATTGAAAGCTGTCTGACAAATTTAGGACAGGATTGCTTGAAATTACATGAACTTCTGCAGATACTTCAGATTTTGCATAGATTTAGTAATCAAGTGATTTAAAGCATGCTTATATAAACAGCCATAGTTTAGTCCCCGCTTTTCTGGTTTCTTACAGTGAAGGAATAGGCAATATGGAAAACACTGTGGGGATTTCCTTTTTAACAAAGGTGCATCAAGCTAAACTACCTTATTTTAATATTACATGCTTTGTCCAAACTTGTAAAATTTTGTCACTGGGAAGCAATTTATATCTCTGATGAAAGAAGAAGGCTTGGTAGTTTGGGTCTGAATTTCTGTGAATCTGTGGTTTGTATCTTCTAACTTGCAGGTCCTTGGTTTTAGACTCCATACTCCAGCTAAAGTGGTCCTGGTAAAAAAAAAAAAAAATCGGGGGATGTCCATCTGCATTGCTCTCTGTTCAAGGCCTCAAACCCAAAGCAGACTAATTTGTTGCCCTGACAATTTATTTCTGGCTTAGGGTTTTTTTTTCCCTCCTTGTTGTTATAGTTACTCACCAGAACATATATGTACTTCTTGCTCTATCTGCTGTCTGAAAAGGTATAATTTCCTGTCAAGGGCAGTGTCTACACTGAGAGTAGAAGGGCTTCATGTTTTTAATTAAACACTATTTAAAAATATATTTTCAGCCACCAAAGCCAGATGTTACAATATCAATAGACATTTGTTGATTATGGTCACCCCCATGGACCATGTGACTGATGTCCTTTCCAGTGTTTCAGATGGCTAACATTAAAAGCTAAGACAACTTACTTAAAATGCAGAAAATTTCATTTCTCTGATTTAAGCAAACTCTAATCCAGTAATACGCAGGGCTTCATGTAGAGAACTGTTCTTCTATCGCTCCTGGTTACGAATATGCCATTTCCAGACTACTTGAAGTATAAATCTTCTCCTGATAGTCAGGCTTTCAAGACAACACAATATCATCATTAACGTTATTTTTAGCTGGATAAACTAGTTACAAGGGACATACTCATAGATGCACTTCCTCTTCCCTCCTAAACTTCTAACTTGTCAGTATAACATGAATCTGGCTGAACATTTTGTTTGAATTAAGAGATTAACATACCCATGCAGTGTATTTTTCACACTTGTATTTCACATAGTCTTCACCAGGGCCTTCAATAATCCAGCCCTACTTTCTCTGAATTCCCTGGTTATGTACAGAAGGAAATCCCTTCTCTTACACACAGACTAAACACTGGCAATGTGGGTCAGGATGCTGGATTACTTCTTTTATTTATGTCAAACTTTCACTGAACTGAGACCAGTAGCTTGACTGGAAGGCAAAAGTGGGGAATATTCTGCCAGCAACATTCAAATCTCAGCCGCTGACAAATCTGAGCCCTGGAGTGAGTTTCCCAAAACAGCCCAGTGCCCCAGACAGGACACAGATGTGACCCTGCTGCTCCCTCAGCCAGCCTGTGTGCAGGGACCAGGAGGTGATCCCATCCCACACCGAGCTAAGTCCTCGCCACACCACAGTGAGTCAGGAGATGCTGTCAGTGCTGCTTTGCTGTCTTTGCCACACAAGGCACACTGTTTTTACCATCATTTAGGCCACTTCAGCCTTTAATTACTCCCAGTAATAGGAAGTGGAGGAAAACTATTGGAATAGAGTTCTCTGAGTCTGGAGTATGGAACAGCCATAAAGAGCAGTGGCCCTTACGAGCAATGAATTGTCTTAGATCTCCAGAAATGAAAGGAATTTATGTCTTTATTGATTATTGTCTTAAATTTTGTAATCAATAAACTAAATGAGCAAAGCCAGTTTGATCTTCCAAGCTTTTATTTCTAATTAGAACTAATGAATAGTCAAGGGAAAAAGACAGAGGAGTTATTGACTGAGTCATATAACAGATCTCTAAATAAATAGGCTATTTGCTTCCCTCTGGGAAAGAAGTCAACAACATGTTACTCATGGATGGTGTTACACTGACAGGTACAGGGATTGTTTTCTTATGTAATATTTAATCCTAAAAATGTTTCTTATGGCACTGTCAGAGCAGAAGTTGAAAGCTCTGTAATGTTATATTCCCTTTGAATTCAAAGTAAGAAAACTTTGCAACTGAGTTCACAACTTGAAGCCTAGTAATGATAGGCTTTGGTCAAGAGGGATATATAACTTTTCCACAGAAAGGTACACTGTTTCAGAATATCCCAGAGAAGCTTTGTACTTGTGACTGGTTTAGATGATACAGAGACTGCTTTTGAGTTCAGGTTCTTCCATTTGTTGTTTGGGTTTGGGTTGGTTTCTTTTTGATACTCTTTGGCTTATGCTCATCTTGCAGAATTCAGTCCCATGTCCTATTAAGTTAAACTGCTGATCCTTCAGAAAGAGAAAACGGTATAAATAAATGTCAAGAGGGCAGGATAGATAAGTGTACTCTCTGAAATCCCACAGATCCTAATGTCAGGCCAATCCTGCGGTACTGATTCAAGAAAAAAAATCCCATTTATGTCAAAATGATTTTTTACTCAGGTCTAGTCTGACAGTATTTTCAAATCTATGACATGTGCATAATGGTCATAAAGGGACAAAAAAAACCAAAACAATAGAGCTCAGCCCACTTCAAAGACTGTGAAGTGATAATCAGTTTTATACTTCTCACTCAGATGAAATTCATGCAGGTTTTCATGCAAAGATGTCTTTAACTCTGATCTCTCATGACAAATTTCTAAACCAGCAGGATTGGAGCAGGAGTAAAGGAGAGACACTAGTGATGGACTTCAAAGCCAAAGGAGTCTGCTGCTCATCATTTGTGGCTAGATTGCAGCATCCCTGGCACCCTCCAGGTGATGCAATTTATGTCACGATACAATATAAAAATTCTGCCTCATTGCAGTGAAGATGATGGGTTGTGAGGTTAAGAAAACCTCTTCAGTGTTGGCGTTACTTAGGTTTCACATTCTCAACTAGTGTTTGATTTGCTCGTCAGTGTACAATTCTGGATCAGAAAAGAGGTGAGTTCACTATGAATTGTTGATGATTAGCAGCATGAGGGTTTAGGCACAAGTTCTGGATTCATTTTCAAATGAATACAACTGCTACTTAATGTCGTATTTTAAGTGAAATACTGGAAACCTCAATGGGTCACACAGCTTTTGCATGGCTAATCCAGAGTCCTTATTTCCTTGACACTGACATTTCTATGGTGTTTTTGTTTTATTTTTGGGTTTTTTTTGTTGTATATTTTTTCTGGTTGTTGTTGTTGGGGGTTTTTTTGGTGTGTTTGTTTCGTTGTTTTTGTTGCTGTTCTTGCTTTGGGGGATTTTCTGTGAAAGTTTAATGAGTTTCTGTATGTTAATGATCCCTGAAGAGATCTTTTGGATTTGCTTCCTGCTACATTCATTCTCCATCTGCTTTCTTCTCTGCATCTGCTGCTTGTTAATCTTTAGCTTTGCTGTTGCTCTTGGTTCTGGTAAGGAGATTTTGGAAGGGCATCTTCTCATTGTCTTCTACCAGAGGTACACAAGGAGAGGAAATACAAAGCAGGAAAAAGAAAGGGAAATGGTGAAATCCTCAGATGGGAAGAGGAAATGCAAATAAAGAGAAAAATTCTCATTCTCAGGTGGAGGAATCTTAGTACAGTAGAGCATAACACTGTAAGATACCATATGGTATTTTAAGCTACTTGTGTCTATTTCAAGATATCTCACCCCAAAGCATTGACAGAACAGTCATTGCTCAGTACCTAAATGTCCCTCCTTCTATTCAGCTGCAGACATTTAAAGCTGACAGTGTTTTCACTGCATGTTATCATTAACCAAGACCTGGGTGCATTCGTTGCCAGTGGTTATGAGACAACAACACAATACAGCCTCGCAAGGGGTTACTATAGCTGAAGGACGGTGTTGTCACAAGAATATACAGATAGGAGCCCGCCATCTCTAACCATTACCTGGAATCTAGGTCAAAGCATCTAAGCATCCAAGCTGAGTAGTGCTGCTCTGAATTCCTGCACAGTAGTCAGGGACAAAACTCAAATTGCTGTTAAAGATGGCACGTGAATACTTTGATATGAGCACGGCACAGTAGTAGCAGGACCTACTCCCCAAGGCCCAATAATACCCTTGTGTACTTATACGCTTTGGAGAAGAGGAGATCTAAGTTTAGAGGATGTAGAACACACACATCAAATTCCTGCCCATTTTTTCGTCCCTCCTCTTCATCTTTCCTTTTTCTCCATTTCTTTTCACCTCAGTCTGACCTTTTATCACTATTTAGTCCTTCTTTCTTGCTCTGTGAGGTAAGAATACACCTGGATTGAAGCAAGTGTGAAAATGGACAACAAACAGGTGGAAAGATGAAGAACAGACTTAATGGGCTGTATCTCAGTGTTAATACTTTTTGGTGTTTCAGTCTAAAAGTTTTGACATTTTATTTTTTTATGTTTCAGTCTCAAAATGATACCAAGAAACTTTGGGATCAGTTATCTTTTTCTTTGTCTCCCCACCAAAAAAAAAAAAAAAAAAAAAAAAAAAAAAAAAAAAAAAAAAAAAAGCTGAGTCTACAGGTCAGGAGTTTATCTGGAAATGCCAGTGAATCCCTTCCTGTCATTGAAGTCATCCTCCTCCAAGAAGGAAAGTCTTTTTCTCCTGCACACTTGCTAAAAATTATCTGTGAAGAATGGTCACAGAAGTGTCTTCGGGACTAATCTCCCCCAGCTTTGGCTGTAAATGTAGTCCCTCAGGGTAGCTACCTTCCTGTTTTGGAGCCTGCTGTCCTCCTCTGAGGAACTGCAGAGCAACTGAAAGCAGTGGTGACAAGGGCAGCGTCCAACAATTTCACAGATGTCACCTGTAATTCCTTAAACAAAAATTTTGCTGTGAGGAAGTCAATGCAATGTCCTCCTATCACACTTCTGTTTGTTAAAAACCCAGGACTCGCCCTCGCAGACCAGCAGTAGGTGACATTTATGGACTTGATGGTGCGGCATGTACGGATGCCTGGCACAGTGACACGCCCGGGGTCCCCGCCAAGCGCCGCTCAGTGCAGCATTCGCCCACATGGCCGCACCAGCGCTGGGCTCGCTCTGTCCTTTCTTTCCTGGGTGGCAGGGAGCCATGCCCGACCACAAAGCCTCCATTGTTGAAACATAAAGAACAAAACATGCATGTTTAGTCTGATCAGTGCTGAAACAAATCGCTTGTGCTTATCAGATTGCAAGGTCCTTTCTGGGAACAGAAACTTGAAGTCCACAGAAAGCTGAAGAAAAACCCCTCAAAGTAAAAGCAAGTCAGGCAACCCAAAATGCAGTGAGATATGTCCACCTCTGAGTCATGGTGTTTCATGAGTTGTTCATTTGTGTAACTAACTATTACAGAGGTATTATGAGACACATCCAGAGATCCGGACTGGAGGAAAACAACCTTCTTACCATTAAATATTTACCTGATATACTGCCTAAAAACATAGTTCTCCCTGTTAGAAAAGCAAATGTGAACTAAAAAATTGATATAAGACTAGTCCAACTAGTCAAGTAGTCCCTGAGAAATTGCCAAAGGGCTGTTTGTGGGTAATTACTCCCCAGGAAGTTTCTCTCCCTCCCAGCATTTCAGCACGTGTCATCAACACATCATAATGCTGATGACACATACTTCAAAATGCATGTCAAATACATGTCAAACTGACAGAGAGAAAAATCAAAAACATGTCATCTGTGTAAATGGTTGTCCCTTATTTAAATTGCCTGATAGGGAATGACCAACACATGTATTAGTCCTGAACCTAACCAGGCTTGAAACAAAGCACTTAAGAAAAAGATCACCTGCTGCAATTGCTGAGATCTGTGGTTCAGTGACCTTGCCAGTTTCCTTCAGTCTTGTATTATTTCCAGGTCTCTTCAAACAGCCTTTTGATTGTTACTAACCACCTCCTGCATCTCTAAGTAAGCTATTATATGTTATTTTCCCTTAAGTTTTAATAACACTGAGTTTGGTGCCAAAGGGCCGTCACTGGGAGAGATCAGTCAAATACGTTCCTTGTTGAGCTTCAGAAATAATCTGTTTATACCCAGACCCTGTCCAAATAACATTTTGTTCTTCTGGGTGTATAGCTTATTTAGTGTAACAAGTTCCCTAAAATAAGTGGAGTCAAGGTTTCACAGCCTTCCTCCGCCTTTATGTTTAGTGTCCTTAGCGCTTGTCTCCTTAGGGCTTCCTCCCTTCCTTCCTTCCTTCCTTCCTCCCTCCAGAAATGGCATTTTCTGAGTCATTCACCCAACCCTAACCTTGGCTTTTCTCTTTTCAGGTAAACCAAAAAGTCCTAAATGCCTGACCCTGGTTTAGTTGGGAGTGACAGGACATTTACTCTTCCTAATTAACACTGATATTTCTTAATGCAAACAGGTCACTGCATTAGAAGTGCATATTTTGGCATATTTTGGCATTACTTACAGAATTCACAAAATAACCTTTTCAGTAAATACTCTAATTTTGCTCTCCATATGACAGAAGAAAGAAGTAAAACAAACTAGCAGTTATTGTCTGCCCTATTATTTCTGTTCTATTTCTTATTAGTAGTTTTCTTTTTTAAAAAATTTTCCAGTGTAATTCACAGCCTCTCTTCAGCACTGGAAAAATGCTGTGTTTAGATATTTAGGGCATAATCATGGTTTCCACTGAAATGTGCATGAAGAGTGTGATTTCTAATGATTGGGTTAGCTCCCAGAGGCAGCAACTCCTCTGTCTGAAAGACAACTTACCTTTTTTACCATTCTGAAAAAAGATGTTCTTTACTGGTTGTCTTAGTATGCTAACTGGTTCCATTCTGTTAGCTCCTCAATTACAGGTAAGGGAAGTATTTAAACCTGGCAGAAACTGTTTTGTTTGGCGATCTTCTCATTCCCAGCAGCTGGATGACTGGAAAATGAGATTTGTGAGCAGATAGCCATCCTACCTAGCACAGTCTGAAAGTTTTACTATTGATTTCTTTTAGGATTCTGTAAAATCAATGTCTCAGTCAGATAGCATGGGGTACAGCACTAAAAGCTGCTTCGTGTGTATTTGCAGGTAGATCTAAAAATACCAAAAAGTACAAATCTGATCAAATGCATTTCCACAATTCCCTTCTTTCTGCTCCATCTCTTTCCTTAAGGCTCTTCTGTGAGTCACGCTGGTGAAGCAGCATCAGTGATTCAATAGAGTTTTTATCATTTGGTGGAACATACAAAAGAAGTGTCATTTTGCGACCTCAGCTTAATTCTTAATGGATTTCCTCTAACTTGTGAAAGATATATTTTACGTACTTGTCAATCCTTCATAATAGAAAGGTGTAACTGGACAAAATAGGTGTTCCTGTCTCCACCTGACCCTTTGGCAGTGCTTTCCTCATTGGCAGAGCAGAGTCAGGGCTGGAGGAAGCATTTAAGGAGGACTCACAGCCCATGCAGACCACTTGTTTGATGCGGGAGCCCCGTGCAGTACCTGAGCTCCCCTTCTGCTTTCACCAGGACACATACATGCCTGGAATATAGGAGAAATAGGAAAAAAACTGATCACAGCAGTGTGACCCAAATACTGCGCAGTCCACGGGCTTGTATTGCAACAGATCCCAGCATACTGCAGGCTTTGCCAGAACCCCAGTTTCCAGAAAAAAGGAGGATGGAATTGAGATGGGAAGTCAACCAGGGAAGCCAGGGTGCTAGGAAGCTGCTAAAGAGCTGTGCCTTGGGTTGCTCCTCATATCTCCATGTCCTTTCCATGGCCCCTTGACTGCATCCATGTGGGATATGAGGGCTGTGGGACCCAGCCTGCGAACATTAGGATGAGCTATCTGAGACATTTATCAATCAAAACGTTGGGGGTGAATTGTGGAATAATAACCAGTGGGACTGGTTGCAGTCAATGTCTGAACACTGGGAAGGAAACAGAAGCATTTGAGCAGTTTGATGGGAGAGCCTGGAATGACAGCAAGAGCTGCTATAGTCAGATTTGGTGAAAGAAATGTGATCCTAGTAGCACTGTCCTCCTTTGAGAATTAGGAAAATTAGGAAGGAAAAGCTGGCAAATTAAAAGAGTAAGCATGGTGAAGAAAGGAAGAAAAAATCGTTAAAGAATCAATCTTAGTAAAATTACTGGGAAAAACACGGAAAAACTTGGGCATAGTTAGTCTCTACAAGATCTACAGAGCAATGATAAAGGGACAAAAGTAGGCTTTCTGTGCTGGTCAAGACAACATCAAGCCTGGTAATTTTGTCAACAGTGAAGAGTCCCAGCTCCAGAAAAAAATATATTTTCAGCTTTTGCTAACTGACACCCATGTATGTTTATTAAGGTCTCCCTTGACAAAAGCAGTTATTTCATTATCTGTGACCCAGTTGAGGTTAATGGTCCCTTTACAGCTGGAGGTAGGGGAGAAAGTGCTGAAAGAAACTAAGGACACAGGAGAGCAACATCCAAGCTGGGGCATAGGTTAGAGGGCAGGCGTTGAATGAAAGGAGATACAGCAGTTCTCATAGTCTATACTCTTTCCCCATTTTTCCCTGTGCTTTTGTGCTCATTGTGCCCCTATTGCCCATGGCAACGTGGGTGTCTGTGGTGAGGAGTGTGTCTGGCTTCTTCAGCTGCAGCAACAAATTCTGCTGCCTACTAACCTGATTCGTGCTTGAACCAGTAACCCAGAGCTGGGAGGCTGCCTAGCTCATTAAAAATTCCCTGAGCGAGTTTTCTGACCCAGTTCCAAAACAACAGAGAAAGCTTTTTAAGTTGGTTTTTGGAATTCATGTAATAAAAGATTCAGGCAACATATGGATTATTTATTCATGTAGGGGATTTAAAATTGCTGCTTTATTTAGAAAAAAATGCATCTGATTTTCACCCCTGTCTTTGTTTTACAACTATTCAGGCAGCTACTAAAGGAGCAGGTAGGGGAAAGGAAGAAACTGGGACAAGATCTTAAGCATGACTACAAGGACCCAACAAATCCAGTTCTACTGCCAAATAATTTTAATGAAGGAGCTGAGTTTACTTTCTACATGCCTGTGGAGGGTTAAAGGGCACATTTATTATCTCAGCTACTTTATTTGATTCTTTCTATATAAAGGACCAACCCCATTCTCCATGTATTTTGGATTAACCAGAAAAAATAATCACACCCATATCTGCTTGTATAGCGTGTCCTTCATTTCAGCATCAGACCCACAACAGATGTGGCCAGGGACAGGTCCACTGAAGACACACCAGCTGTTCTGATTCATACCAGCTTCAGCTCTATTCCACACTCTGTTAATGGAAATGAATGCAGGCTCACAGCTTCACCAAAAATATTGGCCTTGGCTTCAGGCTCTACCTAGGAGTACCGCCCCCCGCCCCCTTCTGCAATTGTGTTGTATGCCAAATCCCTTTTGAGGAAACCAAAGATAAAAATAGAAAAGCAATACTGTTGTTGTTGCAGAAAAATCTCAGGCAGGCAACAGCCTCTATCCATGACCTTCAGGTAGAGAAAATTTGTTTTTTCAGGAAATCTCAGTTGAACTTGACCTCTTCAGTAGATGTAAGGTCTCTTTTCTAGAACCAGAGTAAAAAACAGAAGGACAACAAGCTGTAGTTTCTATCCCTTCCAGCACCGGTTAATGAAGAACCAAAGTGCGACAAAAAGGAACAGAGTGTAGAGATACAGGACTTTTACACCCCCACAAAAAAGGTTGGAAGCACAGAGAACATGAGCTCAGGGAAGCAACAGCAATGAGCATGATGGAAGGAATTTGGGTGCTGCATAAGGACCCCAAAAGTGATGCTGCCAGTGTGGGGCCCCCAGCCATTCTATCTGCAGCATCACGACCTCCCTGCATACTATTCTGCTCTCCTGATATCAGGCCTGAGGTTCGCTCCATTCCTTTCCCTCTGGATAAATCTTGTCTGACCTTGGAGACCAAAACGATTGGCTTCTAAAGTTTTCCAGGAAAAGCAAAGGAGTTGT
>VYZR01106869.1:81430-94875 GCA_013400675.1 Oxylabes madagascariensis
CAAAAAGACAGATGTCTCCACACACCAATCCAGCCAAGGTCACATTATATCTTGGATAAACATCTATTGCTGCACCCGTGACAAAAAAAACAGGTAATCAGCTATACCTTGCCAATCTTCCCCTGGCAAGACAAAAAAAGAATCCATGCAATTATAAGTTCAATAGCATGAAACGAAACCAGGTAAAATACTCTATAGCTGATCCAAGAGTCAGCTAATAAAAAATCAAAAGAAAGTGGTATATTTAATGCTGAACAAAGTGCAATTATTAAAAAGTAGCTTGTTATCTGTTGATAATATTGCAAGATTGATTGTAAAATCCAACTGAGGTTGTTGTAACAGACTCTGCAGGGTGTATGATGTGGCACGGCATGGCATTTTGATTAAAAGGCAGAGCAGATTAAAGACGTGCTGGTAGGTCTCAAAATGTAATGGGGACTTTTGTTTTCATGGTTACATTTCTAGTGGTTCCCACAGAGATAAATTTTTAACATTATGCCATTTAAAACTCTCCAGTAACAACCTGGAGAAATGCAGTCATCTGCAAATATTAAAAGAAATATAAGGTGCACCAATCAATCATGAAGTAAACAGGTCTCTGATACAGAGCAATACAAACCTATCAGTAAATAAGATACAAGTAAACAATATCTGTTTGAGTGTGACCTATAATGGAAATATAACTCTACAAAGACTACAAGCTGAGTTCTGGGGAGGGCTGTAGTGGAGGCTGGAGGTCCAGGCACATCACCTTCTGAACATGAGCTTCAGAATGATGTTGGCAAAACCACTTGCTCACATCTTTCCTATATCCTGATTATAGCAGTACAAAGCAAAAGGAACAGAGAGGTTTGTGTCATACCCACAGGTAGGCTGCTGCTGAAATTTTTGTTTCATCTGATGCCTACAAATTCAAAGAAGATGTTGATAAAACCAGAGAAGATTCAGGAAGGGGCCACAGAAATTAGTGAGGGACTGAAAAACGTCTCTTGTGAAAGAAAACAAGGGATCTAACCTATTTAGTTTACTCAGATGTATGTCAGCCAGGGAGCTGTTTGCTTTTTAAACATGGGGAAGGGAGACATGATAGTTAGTCTTCACACTGAAAAACAAATACAAAAGATGAAAAATCGAGCTGGCCAAATACAGGGTATTTTTCACATGCTTTCCCAGGGATAGTAAAATCTATGCATCTTTCAGTTCCACCCCCCCTTGTTTTTCCTCTTCCTCCCACATTCAGGCAAATTTAAAATATCTTTAGCATGTTTGTCCAGTTACAACCAGTGTTACTGGGGTGAGGCAGTGGGAAAATAGAAATCTCAAAGATATAATACATCCGTAAGTGTCCTGACACCCAGCAATGGGGCAGAGCGCTGTGCTGAATTGTGTCCTTACTCAGAGGGGGGCAGCTGTGATTGTGTGTGATGGTGTCTTGCACAGGCACCAGCTGGTCAGTGCTCTCACACACACAACACACACTGCTCAGTTAGACTGTTCATGATGCATTTGGCTCATAATAGATTTTCTAAAAGCCTGAGTGTAGCAAAGACTGAATCAGAGCAATCCTATGGTCTGTCTACTGTAGAAGATCAAAGTAGATATCTGTGGTAGCCTTTTTGGCCTCACTGTCTCTGAATCCCTGACTGTTTGACTCATAAAAGCTAAGACAGTGCCAGCACTAGAAAGCAGGTGATACAAGGGAAAGAGCAAAGTGTTGAGAATCCAGGATGTAAAGGAGGTTTGAGCCAGGCATGAAACACTTGTGTTGCAGCACTGTCAGCCAAATCTGCAAGCAAATGTGATTCCCAGTCCTCAGGCAGTGAGGCCAGGTGAACAGCTGCTTCAGTGGCACCAGTGTTTGAGCTGGCCCATTTAGCACTAACTTAGGTGTAACTACAGGGCCTGCAGTCACACCTTTCAGTGTCAGAGGGGCATGACCTACCAGAGTCTCATACAGTAAGCGATTCTGCCTAGTGCACTTCATTTATCCTGAATATTTCTCCTGGAAAGCAGTCTGCACAGGAGGAAGGAAGCACCCTGGGTGCTGGGGCTGTGGGGTGAGTTGGTGAGGAGCTGGAGTTGGTGTGGAGCTCGGGGTGCTCCACAGCCAGACTCCTTCAAGAGAGGAAAAGTTTGCATAACCAAAGTGGGACAACGACCTTCACCAGGAAACAGCATCCAGCACTTGCTCAGAACACAGTGAAAGGTAATTTAAAACTGTCACTGACAGATTTATTCCATTTCCTTTTCAGATAAGCACCTGGTAAATAGAATTGAGACCGCTGTAGGTGCAGTGACAGACTGGCTGTACTTGAGTACACATACGTGACTTTGGCGCTCTTTGGCTGAAGCCATCCAAAACCCTGGCTTAGGAGCAATATGTTACCTCATGTATTTTCCATATATGAAATGGGGAAATTGTAGTTTTGAGTGGGCCTGTTCCACCTTTGATCTTCTGGCTTGAGCCATTCATGGGAATTCAAAACTGTCATCTGAAGCCATAGACAATGATGTAAAAAACTGGACAGTACAGGTATTGCTGCTTTTGAATTCATGGTGGGACCTACACTCCTGCACTTTGTAACCCAGTCTTGCAGGGCTCCATGAAGAAAAGCCATGTACATTCCAACTGGCCAGTCACTGCTCCAGAAATGCAGTCCTGGAGAGGTTGGTACAGGATAAACCCAGTGCAACTGGGTTTCAACTCAGGTTATATTATCAACTCAGGTTCAAGCAAAGACATAAACTGTCCATTTTTGCACAGTGTAAAACCTCTGTTGATAAGGTAGCTCTTATTGCCAAGTCCTGAGCAAAAAAAACAGCTCAGCCCTGAAGAGTGGCAAGGTGGGTTTGTGTGACCTATTTTCTTGAGTATATTTTTTCCTGTAAATGTACACAAATGAATAGAAACTAAGAACATTGCAAAATGTTGTCTATTGCACTTGAAACACAGGCAGTTCAGAAGGCCCTGGTGGGTAGGACAGTTTCTCCTAGTCTCTGCAGCAAGGAACTCAGCCCCACTAGCACAGGCATCTGCAAGCTGCTGGGACCTTTGGGATGGACTTGGGGTGCAGCCCAAATTGTCCCTCTCGATGTAAAGCCTTAGACACTCTGTTGTTTGTGTGACATCCCAGAGCCACAGTACAACCAAGCCTTGCTTCGAAAACTCATCAGCCTAAGAAGTGGGGCCCAGCAAACACCTCACAGGAGACTTGTGGCTACCTCTCCTTCTGCTGCTTCTTCTCTCAGGCTACCCCTCTGCAGACACAAAACTGAAGGTGTTGCTGACTCTTCCTGAAAAAACTGCAGCTCAAAAGACTTCGTGTCAGCCTAATAAGCATAAGATAAAAAGAAAAGTTCCGTTTTTGTGCATAGGGAAGAGGATGTTCACAATGCTTGTTCAAGGAAGAAAGAAAAATGCTCTGCAGGAGACACCTCTAAACACTAGAAATCTTTTAATAGCAGTATATCTTCCTGAATCAACACAGTCAATCCATAGTGTTACAGAGTTAAATATCACACTAACTTCCTTCATATCTTCCTCCTTATGGTCCTAACCTTTACTCTTCCATCTATGCTACCTGTCTCCTGTGTTTCTTTCTCTTTCTGAGCCTTTTCTGCTTTCCCTGACCAATGCCAACATGTTCTCCATCGGTAAATACCAGCTGCTCTTTAGAAATCAGTGATTAACTGAGGGAAAAAAAAAAAAGCTGAAGTCAGATTTTTCTCTACCGGTTAAAAGGCACTAAATGTGACCCTAGGCTGACACTCCAGGGCTCACTGTTCAAGGCTGTTGGTCAAGGAAAACTCATGTGTGGAAGGGGAAAGGCTGTGGGTCTGCCCGCTGCTCGCAGCTGGGTTGGCATCAGGCTCTCTGTGAATTGCACAGAGCAGAGAAGGAACGACTTGCTTAGAAAGCAGTCATGTCTCCCCATGGACAGCCCAAAGGATGCATCCCTGTCTGCCCTGAGATGTGTCTTTGTCTTGATTTGCAATATGTTACCAAAAATGTGTATTCTATTTGTCATCTGTTGAAACTGGTTGGGAAAGTGTTTTTCTTTATCTCTTGTATAACCCATTCCTCATAACTCCAGGGGGGAGGGGGTAGGGGCCTTCTGTTAATGGGACAGCTGTTAAAACCAGGTAAAGCAGTGTTCTTATCTCTTCCACGACCCATCCACCCTCCAGGGGAATATCTGCTCTTAATGGGCCATTAAGGCTCACCACATGACTGATAACATTACATCATCTCATTGTGAGATGCTCCACCCAGTGGGAGGAGCCAAGCAGTCCTACCTGAATAAAACCTGCAATTCAGAACTGCAGGGCAGCCTCTTTTTCTACTGGATTTCCCAGAAGAAGACCAAACCCATCTCGCTACCAAAGGACCCTTCTACAGGATCATCTCTAGTCCAACAGAATCACACCTGCTATTTCAGGAGGACTTATTTGGACTGCTCCCAACACCCTGACCAACAGGGTGTTAGGTCGTATTCTGACTCTGTCAGGGTTTCTAGGATTTTTGTTTGTTTGTCTGTTTGGTTGGTATTTTTGTACTACTACATTTGTATTTTTAATGTTCCTAGTAAAGAACTGTTATTCCTACTCCCAAATCTTTGCCTAAAAGCCCTTAATTGCAAAATTATAATAATTTGGAGGGAGGGGGTTTACCTTCTCCATTCCAAGGGAAACTCCAGCTTTCCCTGGCAGACACTTATCTTTCCGAACCAGGACAGTCTTAGTGAGGGATAGGACCAGACCTCTCTGACCTTTGCCCAAATTTCATTAGCTTGAGCTTGACAAATACCTGTAATTTGCCTCAGAATGGCTTTGGAGAAGGGGCTTTGATTGGATTTGCGCTGTATAGCATAAAGGAGTTGCTTTTCACTTTGAGAGCATGGACAACACTGGTAGGTATTCCACGCAAAAATTCTGTCAGCGTTTAAGGATTCAGATACTCAATGGGGATTTATTATTTAGTCAAAAGCAGAGACAAAATTAGCAAGGATAAAACCGAATTTACAACAGCTATGTGTAAAGCTCTATCAAACAGGCCTTTTGCTCAGAGATTAACCTACAAATATGCCATGTAGTCCTGCTTTTCATTGCAGAACAAGTGTGTGTTGTCTTTATAGTGGCAAGATCTAGCATAAGAATAAAGTCTTTTTTGCATTTGTTTTCAGTCATACTGATACAAGCAGACAGAGATGTCTGTAATTGTGCTTAAAGTGAAGAGCTAGAAAAACTGCCATGCATATATTTTTTTCTAGACTCCCAGAAGCTGTGAGTCAATCACCACTGATTATGCATAGAAAGTCCCAGATAACCTTGTCAAAATTTCATTACAGGCACTGCGTAAAAATTGTGCAGAAGCTTAGGTAGCATAGAGAAATACAATATTTTTCATGTTCAAAAACTGCTGGTAAATGCAAAGGAGTTTCCCAGCCAGCATTCTTTAGTATAAAATATGGTTCTGTTTTCTCCGCTATATAATATTTTGCTTTTATATTTTCATTTCTTCTAGGTGAACAGAACATCAGAGTCAGCAAAACCAGTCTTCTCTTGCTATCCTAAGGGCTTGCAGTGAGCGTGGCCCCTGAGACCTGGCATATGGGTACATGAGAGTGACAGACCCCATGGCCTCCCCTGCTCCTGTGGGTGCTGCTCACCCCAACTCCCAGGGCCACAGCAACTCCCAGGCTGCCCTGACACCTCCCATAGTAAAGAGAGATGCGCAAAATCATGTCCTGACAAAAATGGGATGGCATTAATGTAGAGGATCTCTTCATCCACAAGATGGAAAGCTGTGCAAGGGGAAAGACTTGCTCTGCCAGTTTCCCAAATGAGGCAAGCGGAGAGGCAGCCCCCAGCTTGGCTGCTCTGGAGCTGGGTTAGGAGTCTGTGGTAGTTACCCTGGGCTGTCGCCAAAGGTTCTCAGAAGTAGTCAGCCTTGCAGGCTGCTTGGATAATTTTCTCCTTTTTTGCTTTTCATTGGAGCTAAGTACCATCCCTAAATAGCTTAATGAGGCTGAGCCCAAAAACTCTGCTATTCATTTAGTTGAAAAATGTGCCAGCTTGACAAACTAATGGTATTTCAATTGAATAAGTTATTTGGATATCAAGGCATGTGGATAAATAGATTTACTACTGAACAAGAATTTAGAAAATATGCATAAAATAATTTATGCTGAGTGTTCATGTATATTTCTCCTACCTTCTGCATAGAGATGTGTATATATTGCAATTAACAGCTTATATATTTTGATATTTGTTCACATGCATATACATTTGGGATAAAACAAAGGAGTGCAATTAGTTTTTGAGTATGCATTTACTGTAGGTATTCTGCAACACTTTTCCATCAAAAATACGGTTATTTCACATGCCCACTGCAGGAAAGGCATGAGCATGCCCTACAACTGAATATTTCCTGTATTTATTCTTTTGAACAATGATAGTGAAATTCAGAAACTGGCGAAGATACTATTTAATTACTTATTGCAGACTGAGATGTTAAAAATACAGCATCACAGTAAAAGCAACAGTAGTGGTAAAGAATAATGATAGCAACAGCAAAAATAATTTTGACAAATAATGCAGGGAGTCTTGGGGACCCCCTGCAGTGTGATGGAGGCTGCTGTATCTCACTCCCAGGGGACAACATACCCTGTCATATGGCTGCTCTGCAAAGAGAAGGGAGACAATGACAGTCTGGTTTGTCAGGATTTCCTCCTGTGACTTCAGGGGAAAAAATCTCATCTTCTACATTTTTTGGTTAATCTCAGTGGATTTTTGAAAAGTCGTGTGTTTCATACCTTACATTGTCCATGTTCATACCACTATTTCAGGAGTACCTGCCTTTGTACCTTCATCAGATGTAAGAGATCCAGGATTTTACTCTTTATTTTTAGTTTTTCTCATCTTGAGACTTTGAATCAAAAACTACAATGGCACTTTTTTTTTTTTTTTTTTTTTTTTTTACAGTTTCAGTGTTTCATTAATGGTGATTTTGTCTGTAACTATATTCAGGACAATTGACTGCCTGGGATAGCTCAGACAACTATTACAACATGCAGTAGAAAACAACCCAGTACAACCTATGCTTCCACAGGGAAGCTCCATGACTGCATTCCCATTACTTGGCTCAAGGTTCTGCTCTGCCATCCCCGAAAGCTGAATTAAGAGTAGGCTAGTGTCAAAAGAGGTGGTTCCATCTGTCCTCAGTCACCTTTCAGCCTGCCACTGGCCCCAGGTTATTGTGCTGTCCCTCAAACTGGTACTAGTGTTCACATGGCCGTGCAATGAACTGGATCCCAGTTTATCTGCCTCAAAGCTGAACTTTACTTTTGTAACTGCCAGTGACAAGTTAATTTCCAGTAGCTGGCTGCACAAAGGAAGGGCTGGGTCAAGGGAGGAATTAAAGAGAGTAAGGAGAAGCTAGTGAGGTCTACAGGACAACCAGTTTAGTCAAAAACAGCTCATGTATTGATTTTACAAGACCAAGAGAAAATAACACCCTTTCAGGGCATGGCTTGCAACTGGTAGTATTATTAAAGGGCATTTCCCCCTCTCAGTTAAGTTTGCACTGGCAAAATATGCTATTAAATAAACAACTAAATGTACCATAAAATCATTGATTCTGTTTTTCTACACTTCATTGTTCTTTGATTCTCAAAAAAAGCACAAAAGAGAAGACAGGGAGGGAATTAAGGAAAAGAAAGAGAAGATAAGGGAATTTAAAAATGGGTCTTTGACCTGAAAAGCAGTGATGAGAATTTTCTCTTTAGTTTATGGAAATTACGGTCTGCTGCCTAGATAGAGATAACTCTGCAATGCAACTTCATTCTTGCTGAGCTTTTCTTTCCTTTAATCCTGCTGACTAGAAACAGTCTATTTCTGTACTGTAAGCATCTTCTACTTCAACTGAAAAGCTTTAATTTAATTTTTCTAGACAGGAATCATCTTGAGACTCATATGTATGCCTACTGCTTTCTGGCTCCATAGAGAGAATAAAACTTATAAATCAGGTACTGCAGTTTGTCTGCATTTCATCTGCTGGGAAAGGGAGAATGAGAAGGATTCCTTGTGGAGATTCATCTAACAACAAAATTATAAATGAGATGCTTGCATGGCAGCAGCAGTTGTGAGATGAGGATGTGGAGTACAAAAATGCATGGCTAGCTCATGAACTAGTCATAGCTGGCTTAATTTCACTGAAGTTGCTGGAATTTTGCTTGTATTTTCTTCCTGCTGAAGAGCAGAAAAGTAAAGAGCTTGCATCAAAAACAGAGTAAGATGTACTTTACGGAGACTTAGATATTGGGCTGATGTGCATGGAAGAGAAAAAAGAGAAGACTGTAGATAGTTTTTCTCAATTGTAGGGAATTACTGACACAGACTGATGCACCACAGACAACTGATTTAATCCCCTCAATATCTCTGTAGGAAAAGATGTAGAAATTGCTAACAATGGTGAAAGGGCTGGCAAGACAAAATGCTGCAACACAGCAAGAAGCACTTCATTATGCAGCCCTACGGCCATGGTCATCTGTACAATAAAAAAGCAAGTTGATTGTTTTTGCACTGCCTCTGTGGATTTGCAAAGGCTCTGTCCATGGCTCTCAGATCCCAGCAGGGTTTTTCCTGCTGCAACTCCAGTGGCTGCAGTCAATGTAAATCCATCCACCACAAAAGAGCCTGGCTCCCTCCTATGATACATTCGTCAATTTTTAATCTCCAGTGTTAGATATAATTTTTCTCAAATGTCTTTTTAGTTTTCACATGTGTTTTTTGTTGTTGTCTTTCCTGTTCTGTCATAAAGGCAGAAAGTCCCTTTGCCCTCCGCAGCACTTGGTGCAGAACTTTCAGAAGGTGTAAATCATGGAAACAGTGGCCCAGTGCAATGCCAGTTATGGGTATGTCAGCAGCAGGTCACATACCTATTTCTGTAATGTTTGTTGTAAAATAACAGATGCTGGCCATGCCTTCGCATTTTATGTTTGGTGTCAGGGTTGTTTATATGAGTGAGAGAGCACAGCAGCCAGCCAGTAGCTCCCACCTGTGGCTGCACCACAAAGCAGGGAAGCAACATGGGGAAACCAAAGTGGACAGAAAATTATGTTCTCTCTTTAAGTCTTTTGTAAATTTCCACATGCAGTAGAACAGAGGCCATTTGACAAGAAGTGGAGTGGTGTCTGTAGCCAGAGCAACAAGCTGGGACCCAGATAAAGGCATGGGTTTTTGTCTCATGTAAGCTGCTAGTGCATGGCTGAAGTTAAGTGAGAAGCAGGATTTTATGCCCTCTCTCCCCTAACATTTGTTCATGGGAAATTAGACCAGTGATGCCAAAACTATTTTGCTTGGACAGTGAAAGAATTTTGAGCGCCTGCCCCCAGCATTTATTTATTTATGTATAAATAATTGTAGGACTGTACTAATATCACAACAATAGAAATAAAACTAGGATGAGGTAAAGGTAAAAAAAAATATATTTTTAAATTTAATTATTAATGCACAAAAAATATTTTCTTTCTGTCTCCTCCATGGCTTGTATTGTGCAGCCTTGATGTGTGCACACCCTGCTTTGGAGAGCACTAGTTTAGACAGCCCTCACACTCCTGGTGCCACAAAACCCTCTCTGGAAAGCAATGTCTCCACCTTCCCCACAGGAGGCCATGGGTGTTTGCCTTGGATTTGGCCACCTTCTCCTCCCCACTCACTTGGGTCAGAGCAGAGCTGTCATCGCCTTTGGAAATTCTGTGCCTTGGACACCTCTGTTTAACTGCTGTAACGTTGCTCATATCAGATTAATACAACCACTTAAACAGCAGGTGCAGAATTTTAATGACATCCATGTCATGTTCAGCCTGCACAGCACACAGATGTGTTATTTTTCTGCTTGATACACACACCTGTTCAAATTATTCCAAAGCACTAGAGTCAGAACAGTGTATAAATATCAAAGTATACTTTTTTGAATTTTTGTACAACTAGTGTTCAGGCACTAAACTTTGCCAGACCTCTTCATCATCCACTTTATCCTGTAGAAGAAGCAGACCTCACCTCTCTTCTGGAAATATTTTCCATGTTCTACTCTAAGCCTAATACCACCACTTGTCACAGCTCCACCACAGTGTGCAAACACCTTCCACAAAACCAAGCAACAGAAAAGCCTAGGCTAACACATTCACGTACCTGTTCCAACCTCCCCTGACCTAAGAGGAAATTGGTCTGGCCATCTTCCTAAGTTCAGGAAGCAGGTCCTCTCCTTCACAAGGAGCAAAGCCTTTGGCTGTCATCAACCCCAGCTTTCTTCTTACATCACTTTGCAGCCTTCTGCTATTTTTCTGCCTTCCAGCCCTAACCCAAGCACCAAACAGAACCTCAGCGACAGCCTGGGCAGAACTTGCAGCATCATTCATCCTTTTCTTCACTTTTAAGGGTACTGTTTTGCGTAGGCTCCATGGGAAATCAAATTATGGTTATTCCCTCTGCAAAATGCTAAAGGTGCTTGGCTCTGCTCTGGGCCAGGGCTGTCCCTCACCCACTCAGCTCTGGAGGAGGCAGCCCTCATGGTTTCAGGATCCAGTGGGTGAGAAGCATCTGGTTATCTTCAGGAGCAAGGGTTTTTAATTTCTTTCTCAGGAGATTTTGTGCCAAATTATGGTTTCTGTGAGGGTTGTAAAAAATTCGCACAAAGTCCAGAAGTTTTTCATGCATTTAGTAGGATTTGACCACCACCAGGATGTGGCTAATGGTGATAACTGAGGGGTTTTGTTGCCCGCAGCTTTGACTGGGCTTGTGGGCTCTCATTCAGATGAGGGCTAGGGTTTTATTTGGTGTTTGAATCAAGAAAACCAAAGCTTTCAAACCCCCCACTGGAGAGCTCACTCTGTAGCTAGGAAGAAGGCTGGGATGACTTGTGTCAAAAGCCTTTTCTCACCTTCTGCAGCCTAGTGCTGTGATGTACCTCAGGGGTGCCACTGTAAGCGGATCATAAATTTAGGGTTGGACCCCATGGGGAAAGAGGACTAATGGCCTCACCAAATATCCACACCTGCAATCCTCATGGCTGCTGATGTCCTCTAAAATCCAATAACAAACTGAGGCTGTTTGCTCTGGTCTGTAGCAACTGAGAGGTTATAAAAGCGGCTGCCTTCAATTACAGCCCATCTTTTCTCTCTTTTCTCATGTGTAATTCTCTGCCTGGATGGATTTAAGGGCAGGGTGCTGGAAAATCAATAGCCTTGGGAATGAAAGTCATTGTTGGCATTTATATAAACTGCAGTCTAGAGAAGGAAAGGAAAGTATTAGTCAAGATTTTCATTCTTTTCCTTTCTTGCTTTCCTTTCTTGCTCTTCCTCAGTGTGTTACTCAGGACAGGTTAGGATTTCTTCTAACTGGAAATTCAGAAGCCTGCATCCTTGGGAAGGCAGATTGCTCCTGGGTGGGGCTGGCCAGGGGAAGATTCCCCATCCTACTTGTGGGTATCAGAATCCTTTGTCTGCTGAAGCGAGAACTAGTTCCCTCTTTATTTATTCTAGGTTAGTGTTGGAATTATTTATGTTTTTGCCTGGAGTCAGGCAAACCTGGAAACATTGCAGAACACCTAAGTCCCCTCTATGACCTCTTTAAAGCAACTTCTGTACCAAGGCAAAGCTGATGGCTGTGTTGCTCAGCCTATTAGAAAATAACAAGGCAAAGCAAGACTGCTGCTGTTGATGCTAAAGTTCAGAAAACATGCCTTGAAACTATTTTCCAGGAAAGGTTTCATTTTTCCTTCTTGTGAAGTATTTATGACTGGAGTTAAATTTGTAGAAAGAAAAATGCTTGTCTTTGGCAGAGCTATATTTGTTAACATTTATGGGAAGGTAGCAGTAGTTATGCTAAGGCTTGGAAGGGATTTAGGCCTCGAAGGAAACCGGTTCGGAGCCCCTTGGCAGGAATTCGCTGAGATTAAGTGAAGCATGCAGCAGGTGCAGCTGTAGGAACAATAAGTTAGAAGTAANCATCCAGAAATGCAAAAATACTTCATATGCTTCAGCTCTTACAGTACTACCTGCACATAAAGATGGGGAAATGGAGGAATCTGAGGCATTGCCTCAAGTCCCCTGCTCTGAATTCCAGTTTCTGCTCATCACTTCCAGAAGTCAAAAAGGCAAATGGAGAAGACAGCTTGTAGGCACACAAACAACGTCCTGGTTTTGACAACTGCCACGTGCTGCCAGACACTCAGCTTGATGCAGTTTCAACCATCTGACGTGCGTGACACAATGCCAGTTCTGCAGTCCTGCTCCTCGAGTTACAGCACTAATCCCTGGAGCTTTTAAAGTAATGGGGTTTTGTTTTATTTTTGTGACAACACATGCAGACAGAAGTACCAGAAACGTGAGTGATTCTTCTGATTGCTTTTGGGGGTTTCTTTTGTCTTCTTTGCTCTTGCCTATGCCTTAAAACCAGAACAGTTTAAGGGCTAACTGTATGGAATTGGAGCCTAAGTAAAATAGGTTGTTTTTTTTCTAGAAAACTTCAAATTCTACTTCCACATTATCATGCAGCTCTGTGTTTGAATCTAGCTGCAGTAAACAAGAACTTACTGTAAAGCAATCAATATTCTACTCAAACTGGGCCTGGAAAAAGAAAAGGGCCTGATGAGTCATTAACATCCATGGTGCCAGTAGAATTTATACTGTCTGATAATCCGTCTTCTACAGTCTCAGCTCTCAGCATTGTTGTATTTCTTATCCTGCCTTCCATTTCCCATGTTATTGAAGCCTTTCTTGGAAGAGGTCCAGCTCTCCCCCAGGAAGCCAGCTTTGTGGTACCAGATACACCAACACAGGCTTCAGAGTGTTGTGGACTCATTCCGAATATAATGAAGCTTCTTCCACTGTTGCATTTATAACAGATACTGAGGGATTTTTTGGTTAACAAGGACCTGCTGGCCATGCTGGCTGCAAGCTGGTCACACCTGGAGAGTAAATAAAAGCATTGTGGCCTACCCAGCCTATAGGTACAGCTGGTTGTTTTCATCAATTCAGCATCTCCCATTAAAAAAAAAAAATTACACACAGTGCCCCAGGGAATTCAGTTTCATTTGTAAATCTGGGGATTAACCCACTGTAAATACACCAGACACAGCAGTCAAGCTAAATGTTGAAAGGGGATGCTGTACCATTACTGCATTAATTCACCAAGCTCATCAGTATTTCAATCACCAGATCCAGGTGGCTTTTCAGAACCATGGGATTATTAAAGCTCAGTGGGATTCCTTATATCTATTGCCACTTTATTCAGGAAGCAAATATTTTGCAGCAACAATAGATTGGTGTCCTACAGCTGTCAAATGTTGACAGCAATACACGCTAATGTTTCTGAGGAGGAGCTATTCCTTCTGTCTGGGTGCAAAGGTGTCTTGGGTTGCAATGCAAGATGTAACCAAAAGC
>VYZR01106869.1:118747-135493 GCA_013400675.1 Oxylabes madagascariensis
AGCCATGCAATACCTCCACTAGGATCTCTATATTCTCCCCTGAGGTGAACCCATTCTTGGGAGCGTTCATCAGCCAAATTGTTCATCTGAAAGAGAAGAAGGACCCTTTTTTCTCTTTGGTTGCGAGGCTTTGTACAGTCCAAGTTTCTTCTCATAACTGTTGAATTGAAAAATAGGCACATGAACTCAACTCTTTGAGCTTCTCAATAGGAAAATTAGCTTATCCATGCCAATTTTATTACACTTGTATTGATAAAGGACCTAGCACAGTTTTCACAGTATATTTTGGCACAGGGACCATTAAAATCTTCCAGCTGAAAGGGCTGGAAATCTACAGTTCACTAAGGTCACTGGCAGCAGGCACTTGTTCCTGCTACTTCCTCTCATGACATTATAAGTAGCAGGGCAAATCCAAAGGTCCTGGAATTGAAAGCAACAGATACAAACAAAAGGTGCTGCTCATCTGCAGGTGGGTGAGGTGCTAATTCTGCACTGCTTTTCCTCCGAAATGAAGCAATGCAGCAAAACACACATGGTGAAGTCTGGCTACCAGAACATGAGTAATTTCTGCGTGACTCCGTTCTAGGATGGTTTGAACTGACCACACTGTACGCCATTGCTTAAAATTAGTTCAGATCCCAAGGACTCAAAAGTGGTAAATGTGGCATCAATATTTAATGAAACCTCTGGGGAAATTTTGAGAATTACAAAGAGATAAATGTGCCTTATACACTGAGCAGATTAATGGGAAAACATCAGAAAATAGATAAATATGTCATATATGGAATGAATCAACATGGCTTTTAGAGTAAAATGCATTTGCAGCTATTTGAAGATACCAACAAACACAATTAAGGATGAGCTAATCATGAAATAATTTTAACAATGTCTCTTCTCAAAGTGCATAAAAGAAACTAAGCAATTATGATTATAAAATTAGTAGAGTAATAGGAAAAGTAGAATTCCATAAATGTTTGTAAGTGATCATGAAAATAATGTGAAGACTTAGGAGACACTTTTTGCTGATAATATTAATTAATCACAGTAGTCAAAGCTAAGTCTACCAAGACCTATAAAAATATTTTGTGAGAATATCAATAAATATTGCAATGGCTGAATAAATTCAATACTGATAAATACAAATCAATGCAAAACCTACCTTAATTACACATTCACAATAATTGTCTGTAAATGAGCTATTGCTACCCAGCAAAAAGATCTTGCAATCATTGTGAGTATTTCTCTGAAAATTTCACTTCAGTTCAGGACAGTGATCAAAAAGCTAAACTGAATGTTATGAATTATTAGGAAAGAAATAGAAAATATAAAAGAAAACATCATCATGCCAGACTGTATATGATTCTGCAATGATGACAATGTCTTCAGCTCTAGTCACATCAGTCCAGAAGGTCTGTCCTAGGGCACAAGAGGTGTAAAAATGGCCAGCAAGGATAAAAATACAGAAATATAAAACAGTTTCCATATAAGAAAACACACTCTCAAATAGAAGAGAAATAGCATGTGCATTTATTTATGATAGTAAGGAGTTCTAAATTCAGCTAAGGTGCAAGGGATCAGGATAATCCCCTGTGCCAGTGGTCGGAAGGATACTGCTGAAACATGAAAATTCCCCTGGGCATTAAAAGAGCAATCTGCACATATTATCACCTTCGGTAGGCTGTTGTGAATTTACCAAGCCTATGATTATATTTTTATTGGTAATCTGATCTCAGCTTGATAACAATGCTTTTCCTGTATATGATCAAATGAATAGTACGGCAATTTTCCAAAGTCCAAGGAGTAAGGGTAACAAAGGTCACACATTTTGCTAACTGGCCAAATGAAACATTTATAAAATTTCATATTTTAAAAGACAGAAAGAGCTTGAGAGTTGGGGCTTTCCTAAAGTGGCTGTGGTTTCAGTATCAACCCACTGTGGATTTCCTGTCATCCATTCATCCCCCAAGCCATGTAAAGATTTTCCACTAACAAGATCCTTCTGCAGTAGGTTCCACAGGTCGATTATCTACTGTATGCTAAACCCTTCTTCTGTTTGTGTCCTGCCAGCTTCCTCTGATGTCCCTTATTGCAACACAATATTTTGAAAGGATCCAGGCTGTTGAAGCACCAAGTAACAACACAGACCCAGCCTGCTGGCATGTCTTCAAGAAGGACCATAATTTAATAGAAGATAAATAGGAAAGGAGCATAACAGAAAAGCAATATGAATGATACATTCTCTCCAGTTAGCAGCTTTGGTGCACTAAGAACCAGACTTTCTCCTAGCTCTGGCAATGCTACTTCACCCCCAAACACCAAAGTATAAAAACAAATGTGTAATTTCAACTGTAATTACTCAGGCAATGTTTCATCCTGATCTAATAGCGCACTAAAAAGGTTTTCTTTCTAAATAAGTCTTTATTCTCTGCAATCCCATCTATCATGCATTATCTATTTGGTCCAATGTATTGCATTTGACTCTCTGGTCTGGTTGAAATACATTTGCCTGGGAGGGTGTGAATTACCCAGATTGCTTGCCTGTGAGGAGGTGATCTTGCTCAAGGCACCACATCTATGCCAGGCACAACCACATGGCTGTTCTTTAGCTAGGGGCCATGGTGCCTCAGTTGGAGGCACATCATCCCAGGGGGTGAAGATTTGCAATGTCCTGTCTGAAAAACTGAGCTGCGCACCAACCTCTTCCTGGGAACATCTCCCTGACCTTGGCAGCCAAACATTTCTGATTTGGCATAGCAATAAACGGACAGCTGTCAGTTTGAGTATCAAAGAGCTTTGGGGAAGGCTTGCTACAGGATGCTAAGAACCACGGTGGCCATTTCCTGTGCACACTGTGGACATAAGAGCAACCCAAGCCACTCGGCATTTTGCAGCCCAGCTCTGCTTCTGTGGGAGCTGGGACCATACCAAATAGCACTCAAAGTATTATTGTGAAATAGGAGAATTTGTTTTTTGCTCATTAATTCACTTACAATTTCAACTGTCTTTTATTATCATCTTATGTCTCTTTTCTGCTCTTTGGAAATAATTTTCATTTTTGCTAATCAGGCCACTAATCACAGCCTCCAGTTCCAGATGCAAGTTCCCACTCACAAAGTCCCTTAAGGGTTGATTGCTGGAAACTGGGAGGATGTGCCAGGGAAAGAAACACTCAGCTGAAGCAGCCACTGCTCCTACAAGTGGGAACATGGCTCTTTGTGCTATCTCAGTTCTTACAGTCACATGAGTAAAGCAGAGGGGGGAAATTTTTGGTTTAAAGTAATATGTTAATGCATGTAAACTGCAGCTTGATATGTGTAATACCTGCTAAGACAGGAGACAGGTTTCCTATTCTCATTTGGCTCTGAAACCACAGAATATTCTGAGTTGGAGGGAGCCCATAAGGGAAACAGTCAAAAACAGACAAAAAATGTTGAGTTTCTCTAATGTTTTGTTTGTCATAAAAACTTGGCTGAATACCCTAGCATAATTTTTTGCATGATTTTTGATCTCATAAAAAGCAACATTGTGACTTGTGGAATGAATTTGTAAGTAAGCTCACAGATCTATTTTTTCATTATTTAACTGTGTTTATCCCAGAGGCTCAGAACAAGGGTTCTAAAGCTGTTCAGTATTGGCCTTAGTATACTTTCATTTCGGTTAATGCAAATGTGACACCCTGGTTATATTTTTCCCATAGACTGCTGAGGGAATTTACCTCACTTGGGTAAAAAGGGCATTTTCAGTTTTTAAACACACTCTAAAGTAGTCTGATTAAAAGCAGGGCTATTTTAGACATCATGCCAGCAGCCCACTCTATAAACAACTGCCTAATAAATATTTACTGGTTCAGTTTTGGGATTTTATTTCTCTCTCTGTCCTTTCAATGGAGAAATCTAGGTGATGAAAGACCCCCATGATGATTGCTTTGGTTTGAAATCAGATTCTCTAGATCTGGTGTCTCCTAGTCCAGGTTTGCTCAGCTCCTGGGTGTGCTGCCACTCTGAGCCTCTTTTTCTCTCCAATAAAGCACCTTATGGTGTTCACAGGAATAAGCAAAACTCTTGTTGTCACGTAACTTACATGACATGGACTTCTGCAGCAGCAGAACAAAGCACATGCAAGTGCTTTGTGCATAACCTGGTGTGTCTACTTGTACAATTAATAGAACCTTGAGACAGCGGCTAAATCCACTCTCATTTCTTTTGAAAGCTTCTTAATATATTTGTGTGATTTCCAGGCTAAGTGTTGGTAGGACTATGAAGTTTCTTTAATATCGGGACAGTTTAACACAGATGCTGCAACATGTTCACACCAGACTGTGCTAGGTCTATGTTGGGCTTGTGTTTATTTTTAAACTGGTCTTACACAAACCTCCAAATCTAAATAACACGGTTAGTGAAGGATGAATTTCACAAAACCGCCGAACTGAGGATTCCCATGTGGCATAGCCCCCACTAAAGGAGCACAGAAGGATGACTTCCAAGTAAACCAGAGGAAGGAGAGGACTACTGCAATATAAAGATTTTATCTGTGTGTTCAGTGTCCATTGCCATAGGGTTCCATTTAATTTTGTCCATAGGCTTCCTGTGCCTCTGTGACTAATCTCTGGGGCCAGCTGTGGCTAAAGCAAAGCTTCTCTTTGGATTTCTCTGGAGTGAGGAAAGGAGACAGGGTGAGGAAAATGTCCAATATTTTGGCAGACCCAAGTGCTCTGAGATTGTATTTAAGAATAATGATTAACAAATATTAGCTAACACTTCTCTGAAAACTCCTTAATCTAATTCTTGCAAGGACCAGTTTAAGTCTGGAATACAAATAGTAACATTAATTCACCCATGCATAAGCTAATGTACTATTTGGATGGAAGTATCTGCTGGTGTGGAGAACAGCCCACATGACAGATGTGGATGTGGTGAGGCTGCTGGGCACGCTGTGCCTCCCCCAGCCAGGGAACAAAGTCTCATGTTGGCAGCTGCCCAGTGCAGCTCTGTTGGAGGCTGGATGAAGGATGTGCGATGGGGTGGCAGGAGGTCAGCAATGCAGGAATCGCTGGGTCACACAGCAGTGGACCAGCACTGGCAGAGGGGGTGGCAGGTGGCAGCTCAGCACCATGGAGACTGGTCCAGGGGACTGTGGAGACCGACACCTCACCTCCTATTTCATGGCCACCTGACCAGCAGAGAGACTTTGGGGTGGGGAGCACATTAAAGGTTAGCTTAGTAGTTTGTAAAACCCCATCTTTTAATGTGTTATGTAATAAACAGTCACTTTATGCTTTTGAGCTGTGCATGTCAAGTTTGTGGAGTCTCTTTATGCCTGGTTAAAGATGTCCAAACAAACTGAGCTGAAAGAGAGGCCATAACACATTTTGAGCTAGGACCTGTTCATGTTCACTTTCCCAGCCCAGTTTTTCATGTGATGGTGGTATAGGTTGCTCCCCCAGTTTGGTAGAGCACACTGCTCTACCCAGAGATCAGGCTCCTCATACACAGTCTCTTAGCCTCTCTTCATGACCCTGGTGACTTCACCAACTACAGAGAAGATCCTTCTTCCCTTTGATCCCATGGCCTCCAGCCTCTGTTACTCCACCACACTCCCTAGTGTAAATTATGAATGTATATAAATTATTAATTCATGCAGATGATCCAGAAATGCTACAGCAGTAAAAACCCAGAGACTTAGTCATTATGAAGGAGCATCTCTGCAGTTATGACAGATGAAAAGTGGTCTTCCAAGAGCCTGAGGTTACAGGATGGCAACAAGACAAATCAAGACAAATTCATCTGTGGCTTCTCTGTACTCATCTTTTCTGTAACTAAATCCATCACTAAATCCAGTGATATTCCATGATATGTTTTGTCCATGTTATTTTCAAAGTAGTATGCCCTTATATACTGAAAGTGCAAAAACTGTCTAATATATAACTAATAAAGTTAATTTCCAGTCTCTCAAAAAATGCATTACTTCATTTCCTTTTATATAATCTTCAGGTACAAATTAGGTGGATGCCCTCTGTATTTTGGTGCCTGTCCTGTATCTCTAGAAAAAGTATTACTATGTCTACATGGAAAATCATAGAATAAATATGTAACAGGCAGGTCACTGGCAATGTTAGCTTGATAAGGAATGAATCTATTTTTCTATGTTTTCTACATCTACCACTAAAAGCAGTTTCAGTTATGTTTCCTTGATTAACATACTTTTATGTTTCAAGTGCAATGGAACTATACATGTTAGACTTGTCCCTGCACTTGAAGTTTTACTGGGATGGACGGATGGATGGATGGATCAAATTAAGAATATCTGGACTTACTAAAAATTTAATCTGTTTTTTCCTTTTTGCACCTTCACTTTTGAAACACCTTCCTTACCTTTGCAGAATTATTAATTTAGGATATTGCTTTAGCCATTCTCTGCATACTCCCTTTGTTAGCTATCCTACAAACAATAGAATCCATCCCAGTCCAATGATACACCTAATTTTAGAGCACAATGGTAAAGAAGGTTTTAATTTGTCAAGTTATCATATTTACTTGATGATTCTGCCTGGTTTAGCCATGGACCCTCTTTGGTAATTAACCTGAAGAAGTTTGCTGAGGTTGTATTCCAATTTCCTGTACTTAGCAAGAACAAGGCTTGACGCTGCAGCCATCACCTGGAGTCATTTGCAAACATTCAGTCATCCATTTGTTTCTGGAGGAGGGAGGTTTGTTGCCCACTCTGCTCTGCTGGCTGGCAGCAGAAATACTTCACGAATACCTTAAATTGCAAATTTAAGATCATTTGCAATTAATTTCCTGTAGCTCTCTGTGCACATTCAAGGATTTGACCACTTATTCCATTTTGACTGAAGCTGGATAAAGAAAGTGGTGTTTTAGCTTTATGAAACTTTTTCCAAGTCATGGTCATGTAATAATTTAATTTGTGAAAACCTTTTGAAATTTTGATTCTTCTGTAAGTTTTCACATAGTGACAAGGAGTAACATCTGAAACTGATGAAGATTCAGAGGGCCTACACAGTGATAAATGGAGCTTCAAATAAACACTTTGTTCCTTTGCTTCTTCCTGCTTCTCTAGAGATCATCTCCCTGAGCTCCGCCTTTACTTTATCTTGACTTAGCCTCTATCCTGCAATATTTCTTGTAACCCTTCACTTCAGCACTCTGCTAGAGTGGCACTTCACAGCCACATAATCATTCAGCCTTCTTCCTTGGCTGTATCTGGATGGAAAATGTGACTGGGAAATGGGACATTTGCCTGTACAGTACAGTAGAGTGACAAACACAAATGTTCATTATTTGACTGACCAGACAGAGAGAACCCTATTGTTTTGCTTCATTGCATCCTCTATTCTTCTAAACATTTGGACTTACTAAATTTTTTTCGCACTGGCAGCTACCTTTGAATTTTATCATTAGTTGCTGGTATTTTGTAGCAATGCATCCCTATCTTAGCAGATGTTCCCATACTAAGAAAGAATTTGGGTTTCATTCCTTGTTTCACTTATAAGGCAAAGAACCAGAAACTTCAACGCTCTTCTCACCATAATTGGCCTTGTGCCAGGACAAAGGCAGTTGTTGGATCCTTGAGCTGTACCTCAAGACCTGTAGCTATTTCTATCGGGCAGCATGCCAAAAACCCCTCCTAGATCGTTACATACTTAAAGAAGAGCATGGAGATGCTCAGTGCATTTTCATGGGGTCTTAGCAGATGTAAAGGACCTCCCTGCACCTCGCACAGCTTATTTCACATTTGCTTTGTATGGTTTGCTATTTTCACCTTAACTAAAATCTTTTGCTTGTCTAAACATCTCTGACCACGCCGTCTCGCCATTTTGATAAGCCATTTCTGAGGCTGCAGGCAACCCTCAGGAGGTGATGCACCTGCAGGGGATCATAACATTCTGGCCTCCCATAAAATGCATCAGTATTTCTTCTTTGCTTTGTTTTTCTGCTATGTTTTGTTTTTCTGAGTTATGACCTGAGCTATATCAGCATATTTTCTTCTTCTTATCTTCTGAGTGTTTCAGTGTCTGAAGTTCTCTGTATGGTTAAGAAAAGAAAAAAAGGATTAAAGTAAAAAGCATTCTGAAAATGCAATGCTTTCTCTGAGTTTTAATTCAAATTGTAGTTTTGCTAAAAAAATCCCACCAGAATCTCTAGAGTCAATCTTGACCTCAAATCATCTGCCTTTCTTATCTGAAAGAAAACCAACTTTTATTTCAAATAAGCTTCTACTGAAATCCCCATGTGTAATTTTTTAATTATCTCCTCTTAACTACCCTAATTCTGCATTTTGGATTGGTTTGATCCTTAATTACCACAAGCAAAAAGGGGCTTTGTTTTGCAGCAATGAGGAGAGTTCCTTCAAGAAACAGTTCCATGTCCCAGTCTCTGCTAATGCATTTTTCATCCAAGAGTCACTAAACAGAGAACATAAACAGCAGTAGGAGCAGAGACCACAAACCAGCAGTCAAACTCCAGCCTCATGTTGCAGAATTATTTGCTTATCAATGCCAGAGTGCCCTTTTTGCTATGCCAGGAATGGCAGGCATATCGCTTTTTGTTTTCCCTTGTACTGTTCTAATTATTGCTCCACTATGAGTGTGTTTTATTTCTCAGCCCAGCCATCTCTTGGGACTGCTTTTCATTCAGTACAAATGTTCTCATTATAAAGGCTTACCATGAGAAGAATATAAATGAGAAGATGAGTGCATGTTAAGAAGTTGCTTATACAGAAACTATTGATCAAAGGAACAGCAGAGTAAAACACATGTCAGCATTAACGTGCTCCTACTTCCACAGTTCAAACAGTTTCCTTTTCCATAAGAATAGTGTGACTCCTTGCCCCTGCAATTAGGCCAGAAAAGACTTTGTTTAATTGAAATAAAAAGTGCAAAGCATTTCTATAGAAGATTATGGTACAGCACTAAAGAGCTCTTTGAAAGCAAATGCACCCTCATCAGTTTCAGAGATTACTTGTCACTATGAGAAAACTTACAGAAGAATTGAAATTCCAAAAGGTTTTCACAAATTAAATTATTACATGACCATGACTTGACACAATTTTCGTGACGGTAAAACACCAATTACTTTATCCAACTGCTCACTAATCACACAGTTGATCCACTCTCCATGTCATTTCTGGGAGGGTGCATCCCTTGGGAGCTGTTTTTGTCTGGTGGTTTTGGGCTGGATCAGACAGTGGTCACTGCCAGATGAAGACTTCAGCAAGCAGTCATGTGGGCCCTCCTTTGACCTCTGGCCTGTTGAGCGAGACCAGAGGTGTCTCTGCAAAAACATCAGTCTCTTTGGGATTTCAGCAACTTCTCCCCTCCTCCAAAGGGATGGAAACAGCTGAAAACCACAGTAGCAGTTCAGCCCCTTATTTTTTCAGGCCAAGATAATATACTAACAGCTGAACAGAGGCAGAGGGCATTCACTGATAAAACATCAATTTGAAAAGGATTGTGCGAAACCAAGTCTGAGGCTAAAAGTGGAGCAAAAAAACCCTCAGGTGTCTGGCTACCAGGCTCCACCTGATGCAACCAGATTTCCTCCTGCCTTCCACTGGGCTGCAGACAGCTCGGCAGATAGTATTTCATCTGCAGTGAAAAAGTTTCAGTTTACACTTCATTTCACAAGCATATTCTTGGCCTTAACTGGAAAAAAAAAAGTGTGTTTTCACTAAATTTCAACTTACAAGTTCCACTGCGGGCAGTGGCCCTGCTCTTCCATTTTTCCTGCTTGCTGACTACATAAATGTGTAGGATATCTCTCAGAACTTTTAAAAAGTCAGAATTCTAACAAGAATATGTGAGTCATGTCTAGACTGACATAAAAATGAAACAGTATCATTCTTGTCAGTAGAACGGAGCATGGCTCACACTCTGATCCATGACATGCTCACATGGTCTTTAGGCTAAAATAGCACACACAGAAGTGTGCACAGTTATAATCAGAAACTTCTATAAATATGTAACACGAAGCCTCTTGAATCCTAAATTACAGACTGTATAACCTCGCCAAGAAGTAGTATTTTACCAAATAATTCAGTAGGACCATCAATAGACACAGGGCGTTATCCAGTGTGGGTCCCAATACCTGTATTATCTGGATACTGCATTCAAATCTGACCTTAAGCTCTCATCCATTTTAGCTTTAGGTCACCTTGAGCCAACACAGAAACACCATTTAGCTTCGTTCTCACAGAGGCCTTGATGCACATTCAACTGCTGCATTACCCCTCAGCTACCAGACTGAGCATCCTTATGCCACATGCACCTCTGCTTGGAGACATGGGCTTCCACAACAGTCTCCCTTCCTTCATCAGAGAATTGGTGTCTGTTAGTCAGGACTTACACGGATTTACTGTCTCTCTGCTTACTCTGTCAACTCTTAAACAGCTCTGATGCACACCCCAACAGTGCAGGGAATTCATGGCATGGGTTGCTCAGATATCCAATGCATTCCAGTCGCCTTCCACAATTTTTTCGGTCTATGCCTGGACCAAGCCTAGATGTCAGGAAGTTTCTCAGTAGGGCAGTTCCAGCTAGATTAGTACTGGAAGCTGAGCTACTGCTTTTAAATCTGTCACAGACAGCTCCACAATCAGCAGTTTAGAAATACCCGTTGAGTATGAGCAAACTGGAAGGTAGAACTGAAAACAAAACATGGACAAACTTGCACCATCTGTTTTGAAATGCCAATGCTTTCTCAGAATAACCTGTGCATCACTACCTTAAGACATTCCCCAGAAGAAGAGCTTATTTAAGAAACAGAATTGTTGTCTGAAAATGATTTGTAAGTGTGAGGAAGGCAACATATTTGTTCTGGTGGGTGCAGCTCCAAGCTTCACACCTACCTATATTAGGCTCAGTCTTTATGTATCTGCATTCTTCAGTGCTCATCTCACAGCTCCATATAAGAGATTTATCCTTCAGTTTGGCAGCCAGGCTTCACTGCCAGTGGAAAAAAACTTTGAGAAAGCAAGAAGGGTTGTAATAAGAAAATGAATCCAGATGCAAGAGTTTTTCCCCCTATCGTTTTGAATTTTGAGTAAATTAACAGTCGTTCTTGTCAAAACCAGAAGTAAAGGCTATTTTAAGTGAACGTGAATGGTTCAGAAACAAAAGCCCTGTTGATTTTCCTGTCTCAAAACATCTGAAAATTAAAGATGGGTTTGAGTTGCTTAAACACAGATATTCAGAGTCTATTTAGAGGCTCTGGGGTATACCCTATCCCACAGCTCCTGATCCAGTAGAACATCTCCCTTCACAATTTGCGCCAGATCTGGCAGACCCACTCCAATACAACTCAAATGATGCCTATGCTCAGGCCCTTAACTCTCCTAAACATTTTTCAGAGCTGCTATTCTTGATGCCATACATAGGAACTGAATGAGCAGGCTCTCTAATAATGAGGTCACCTATCAAAGTGCCTGGACATAAATTCAGTGATTAATTAATGATTAATTTCCATAGTTTTACTTGAAACATGAGAACAATGACTGTTACAAGCTGAATGATATTAAAAGACCCTTAATCATGGAAATGACTTGAAATGGGAGATGACAATCCATGATTCAGATATAATACAATAAATTGTTTTCCTGTTTTCACAGCTGTCTGGTTTTGTGTTCTTATGTGCAAGTTGGATTTAAATTGCTTGACAGCCTATAAAAAGCCATCTCCCAATGATCTACAGGGATGATTTCAGGTTCAGATTTTTTTTTTCAATCTATCATTGCAGAGTATTTTGAGGCTTCTCCTTTAATTCACACTTCAAGAGAGGACCTCTAGGAAGTTGTACCCAGTATTTATTTCTAGACGCGCCCTGCCCAGAACACAAATTAATCCCAAGAGTTTCAAAGTTTTTTCCTTGAAAACAATGATACCTTGGGCCTAGTTTATCTGCTTTATTTCAGCAGCCAAGTTTCAGAGCAGTATGTTGGCACAACACCCTATAGTCAACTTAATGGTGTGGTTCACTGGACCACTATTTCTCTCCTGTAACCCTGTTACTTGCAAGTACTCAATTTTATTCAAGTCCATTTGGAAACAGGTGAAAACGTACACAGAGTGCAAACAAAAAATATTTTATTGTGAACATGGCATGTGTAAGATGCGCTTCAGAATATACTGTTATATATCAAATGAGGGAAAAAAAAGCTTTGATGTGAGATCAATGAACAGTGCTTGAGACAAATGAAGAACATGAACACAGCTGTTCTAACAGCACAATTCTGATACCAATCACAACATATTATATAGCTTTTATGACCACGTTTATAAAAATTGCAAATATTGGGCCTACTCCTGCATTGTCGTTCATCAACCAGGTCTTCAGTGAATCTTGAGTGTGTGTGGAGGGAACAATGAGAGCAAACTGACACCCCACCTCACACAGCAGAAGGCAGAGATGGAGGAACATCAAAAGCGAAAGACAAAAACACTGTTCTACGAAAGTAAAAAGGCAAATATTATCCCAAGGAATATTATTATTTGCACTCGAAATCTTAATTGCAGCATCCTGACTCCATTAAAGCCAATGAGAGTATGCCATTGAGATCAGTGGAGCCTGAATTTTATACTGAAATTTTAAACATTCTTGCTTTAGTGTAAACATCAGCAGAAAATAAATGTCAGCATCTATACAAGTATTCAAGTGCTGCTTAAAAAAACAATAAAAAACATACAACACTAACCCAAAATGCCAGTACATATACAAAAGGCAGATAATTAAAAGAGGATTTTTTTTTACCCAAATATACATTTTGAAGTATTTAAAACCACCAATTTTTTAATACTTGTACATCATTGTTAGGGAAGGAATATATGAGAAAAAACTGAGTTATTTACAATGATAAAGGAAGGGCACAGTGTTTGCTCAGATCTATTTGAAACCGGTATTTTTCCACTTTGGAGTCATGACATATACCTGCACACTCAAACATGTTTCAATGCAGTGTTGAGAAGTGGCTATACTTCATTATTATGAAATATAATCCTTCTGTGCAAGTATTTCAGTATGATTCCTCATGAGACATTAACATCCATTCAGATTTTCAGTTAAAAAAACGCAAACAAACCAACCTGAAAAATTTCTTGCTGCAGTATTTTGTCTTTAAACAACCTGATGAGATTTTTGATCATGGCAGTTTACAGTCATGCATTTGGAGACTCAGGGTCAATATAACTTTTCCATTTACTGTTAGAGTTGTGCCTGTCTTCAAACAGTTCTTTGCTAATTTTTGTGCGGATCTCAGGACTCGTTAACAGCTCCTTTATCTGATTCAGTCTGGGTAACAGGGCCTGCGTTTCTCTGCGTAAAGCTTCCTTCACTAAGTCTGCTTCATGGCTCTTTCCTATAGGAAAACAACAATATAATAAATTTTATAACAACTAATGTGATTTAGAATCATTAATGTACAGAGATAAAGAGATCATATCTGGTTTGGACAGCAGTAAGTGCTCAGTGTTTTGCCCATACTGATTTTTTTATAAAAAGGTATTTCATCAAAAAATATAATTTACATAAACAAATGCTACCAAAATGTAAAGAACAGCACAGCATCACATTTAAGGGAAACTCCTGTCTTATTACATACTGTGTAATAGTATCTGCGATGAGTATCTGTAGTGGTAATTTTTAGCTTGGTATTGACTGCTGTTGACTAGGAAACAGCACGTGCTCCCACACGGAGCAAGCAGCCCTGCAGCGCTGCCAAACCCTCGGGCGCAGGGCATCGCTTCCACTTATGGCAAGGCCTCATCCACAGCCATCCGCGACAATCCAAATGACAAATGTAAAAATGTTCAGTTTCTCTTCAAAAGCAAGGAAGGGACTCGTGGTATCAAGAGAAGTGAAGACTGGAGCCGCCTGCTTCACCACTCTTGTCTTTTTTTCCACTGTCCATCCCTCCCAGCATTCGACAGATTTTCAGCAGTGCAAGCACTTATTAAACCGGTAGACAGTGTCCTTCAATTCAGAACAAACTTTTGATAAGAGACTCACAAAGCAGAGTGCCTGACACCCAACACCACTTTGCAAATTTCAGCAGGGAGCGGAACATGGTTTTGTAGTTATTCTTGGTGGGATGTTTGCTCCCAGACTTTTTTCGCAGTGCTCACTTGCTGTTATCATTGTCGCTCTCGTTCTTGCTGCCACTCGCCGCTTCCTCAGTTTTTGCAGGGCTCCCATCAGTCTGTCTGCTTTTGTTTTGTGTTTCTTCTAAATATTGCTGCACAGCCTTCAGCACTGCATTCTCCACCAGCCTTTTGCTGAGGCTCACCAGCTCTGCATCATCTGGCTCTGCTGCTTGTTTTTCACCTATGTGTCACAACAGACAAGAGAACGAATTCATTGCCATGCAAAGACAGTAGCTGTGATTGTATCAGGGGCCTCTGACTTGAGCTGGATTCTAAGTTATTAGCTGCCTCTTCCTGATTGTAAAAAGTAATTTTTCCTCCCCTCAAGCTCCAAACCAAAAGTGTTCCATGAAGATGTGTACAGCATATTAGATCAAAGATATTTCACTGCTCATGTTTCTTATAACACCCCAGGAAAAGCCACTGGCTAATGTAATAAGCCCTCCTTCAGCTTAGAAGAGTAAGTGTGCAAATTTAACTTTTTCTGGCCAAGGATCACCTGTGACATCTGTGCAAAGATCACAGAATCACAGAATATTTTGAGCTGGAAGGGGCCCAGAAGGATCATCAAATCCAACTCTTAAGTAAATGGCCCTTAAGGGAATCAAAGTTGCAACCTTGACATTATTAGCCCCATGCCCCGACCAACTGAGCCAATCTCAGGGTCAAATATGGCATAAGGCATATTTACATTCTATCAGCATTCCTAAATTTAGGTGCACAAAAATCATTTTGTGATTTTGCTTAATAAATATAAAATCTATCTATTTATTCACTGTTTGCAATTCAAGAGTTCCTCATGGGGAAAATTACTAAAACACTTAAAGCACAGGTTACAAGTATTTTTCTAAACAAAGCACAAAACTTAGAAAAACCACATAGTCCCTCCCTGCCTCTCTTCTGTCTTCTATCCTAAAGCTCTAACATCAAAGCATTTCAAGTTCCAGCGGTCCATTCTTAAACATCTGCTGATAAAAAGAAGAAGTTGACATTTCCCTCTTTTGCTAAAACTTCGTATGAATAACATATTGAACAAAACGACTGTATACATAGTGAGGATTCTCATACATCATTACGTGTAATTTGAAATGGTACTTTTCCATAAAACATTTTCCTAATAAACTATAAACCCTACTGCAGAATCCTCCTTTTATGAAGAATTTGTTGCAGGAAAAGCAAATTTTGTTGTCCAATTCTCATTGGTCATGCCATTTGCAATTTCACAGTCCCCTGCACTAGGTAAATAACTGTTTCCCTCCATCTATATTTAAAGGTCATACATTTCATGTTCTCTTCTGGCATTTGCATTCTGCAATCAGTAATAAGATGCTGTTTAGTCACATGCATCTGGTGAAAGAGGTGAAAGAGACATTACTGTACACTCTCAGCACAAAGCTTTGTACTGTTCAATTACTTAAATTTGTCATTTTTCATATATGTAAATTTATTAAAGTTTGCCGGAACATTTAGATAATAGTTATGAAAGACTTTTATTAGTCTTCCTAGTGTACTGCCCAACCTGGGAGTGATTTCACTGATAAAGCTTAATTCATATGGGGATTCAAGGAGGAGAGAGAGAAGCAAACAAAACTCTTCATATTCAGAGGTAGTGCCTCTATTAGCTGTTTATCTGATCATTCAGCTCTGGAACAGCAGCTCTCCCAGTTCTGGGCCTCCACAGCACTGTTAGTGCAGGCAAGGAAGAACTGTGCTCTCCCCTTGAAGAATCATCAGACTACATCTTGGTAAAGCATTTCTTTACATTTTGGAGAAAGTGTAGATAAATATTCTAAAGATATTAAAAAGAATATCTAGGGGGATAGTTTTGGTTAAAACCAAATATAGGAATACATTATAGGAATGTATTATAAGCATGTAAATATAAGGATTCATTAAAAACAGAATTATCATTTCCAAGGAGAAATATTTTAGGCTACCATGCAACAGAGGCAGAGGCACTATTCTCAAAACCAAACAGTTACATACTCCACATTCTCTGACTCACTGCTTACAATACCTCTTTGCTCTCTCTAAACCCTGGGTCTAAGTCTATCCTTTAACTTACAGGAAGGAGGAACTTAATTCAGACTCTTTTCTCTCAGGGCACTCAACATATTTATGAGCAGCATCTCCTCACAGCTTTTCTGAATTGATCCCACACACTCCTTTGAATGAAGCCCTTTGATTACTGATTTCTTTTGCTTTTAGTAAAGATGCTCAAAAATGTGTTGGTTGCCCTGGTCTATTTAGTCATTAGAAAAAATAATTAACATAATTAATGATTACTTAAAATAAAACTGGTTTCCAGTTGCAGAGTTTCTTGTTTTTCAGAATTGCTCATGGGTCACAGAAATCATTACTCACACGGTGCTAATGATCTATCCATGCAACTCGGAACAAAATCAATGGGAAATATGGTGCTCAGATACTTTCACACTTGACCCCGTAGTGCTTAATATGTAGAATACGACTAATCAGTCACAGAGGCCTCCAGATACCACACAACAGTAGTGATTACATTTACTCACAGTGTAATTTTAGTCATAGTACGTCATGTATTATGGTCTAAAAAAAGCCAGAGCTCTTCCCTCATGAAT
>VYZR01106869.1:145775-165066 GCA_013400675.1 Oxylabes madagascariensis
CCCTCCAAAACTACCTAGCTCCCCAAGATGTAGCTCTGCAGCTCCCCAGATATCTTCTGAAGCACAGCCTGGGCTCCTACTTCACGTTTCCAGCATTATATTATTTTGGAAACACAGTACTTCCACCAAATATCTATTTCCTCTGCTCCATGAGCTTCTTGAGCTCCATGAGCTTCTAGGACAAAAGTTACACTGATCTTCCCAGGGCAGATTAAGCTAACACTGCATGCATGCCATTTCTGCTAAAAGGTTATAGGTCTGGTGGCACATGACCTTCCTGGAGGGGAAAAAAGAGATAGATTTTGGGGATTGTTTTTTCCTTCCCAGAAGTGAACCTTTTCCACAGATGAAATCTGTTTTCACCCCTTTTTGAAAGAGGACTGAGTACAGCTTCCTAATCATTCCCAGTCAATACAGAAATGTCAAAATTGAGAGTCTGATTATTAGTCCATATTCTAATTTCTAGAGACCTTTAATAAAACAAATAACTCATTTTCTCTTTCTTAATTATATGGCATCTTTAATGGAGGCTGTGCAGACCAATTTTGTAATTTTTTTAAAAAATTAACTTTTTAATGGTTTCTGGAATCGAAGTTAGAATATGTCGGCCTGCTTCCAAGAATACCACTCTTCATTAGCAAACAAAGCACTCAATTACCTAGATTTAAAAATCACAGATCAGACAGTACAAAGGGGAAAAAGTACATTTAAAATATCAGCTTAGAAAAAAGTAGACAACTACCACATTTTGGTTGTATAACAAGCATTTTCCCACTCTCAAGTGTGGCTATTCTAGTTCTGTAATAGATGTTTTATCCATATGCTACAATTTCTGCATTGTCAGTGGCTCTACTTGAAGCTCACAGGGTTTAGGTTACAGTAGGACTTGTCATACAGCAAGACAATAGGTCGAAGCAAGTGAGTTTCTAAATTGAAGGGGTAGCTCTTCACCTATACTAACAGAGAATGGTATTTCATGTTTAGCATGTTGCACTTTCTATTTGGCTGTAATAGGGATTTGCTTATGGATCACTTTTGAGCAGAGAAGGAAAATTCAGCTTGGGTTCTATGTTGACATTAGACAAACACCTGTTCTCACAATACCATGAAAAGCATCTCAGAAACCTGGTGTTTCATGCAGACACACCCACCTACATTTACACAGGTGAGCTCTACAATGCCAGTACTTGTTGGCTGTACAAGTTAGCATAGAGCAACTATATAGTTAGCACAGAGCAACTCAGGTCCATCCCATCCAGCTCTGCGGGCCTCTGAAATGCTGTGGCTGTATCCAAACTGCCTCCTGGGAAAGGACTTGGGTTGGTGCTAACGCCTAACCAGTGCCCAGGAGCTTCTGCAACATGTTTGCCAGGCCCAGAACTATGCCAGGGTGATGGCATGGGTAAGGCAGTTGCAGTGTCCAGGCGCAGCCCCAGACACCCCGGCATGCAGTGCAATGGAGTCCAAGGCACCCAGAGCAGCCACAGAGCTGGGCTGTGTCTGTAGGTAGCAAAGCTGAGAAGTACATTGAGCCAAATTCTGCACTCGTGGAACAGTTACTTCTGTGGATTTCTCCTGGCAGAGGTTTTGAATCGTAACTCCAAAGCAGCCCAGCACAAATGAAAACAGAAGTATGAACTAAGAACAGTTTCAGACAGTAATGCAGTAGTAACTAGAGTAACAAGTGTGCCAGAGGACAGGATTTGGCTCCTGACTCCAGTAAAGCTGTAGGAACAACAGAATTTCCATTTCCTCTTTTTACTACAATGAAATCTGACTGCTGCAGTTCTGATTTAACCTGCAGAAGTAATGAAATGCAAAGGCAAAATTCATTACTCTAAACATTTAGACCTTCTAATGCTTTTTACTTTTCAGGGCAGGCCTTACAGCACTTCAGAAAACCATGCTGCTCCTTCTACTGTTTCATGTGTAAAGAGTGGCACAATTTGTATAGTGAACAGAGAGAGGCACTGTGCCAGAGTACACACAAATCTCAGTAAACCAAGACACGAGCATGCAATAATGAATGAGAGAAATAGTACTGAGAGGACTTCCGTAATACAAAATAAGGTATTTGGATATTGTTCACTGGGAATACAAGGGAGCTTTTAATATTATCTGATAGCAATGACCTGTAATTTACCCTCTGAAAATCAATAAAAACATAATGCTGTAGCCTTTGCCTTATTCAAATATATCTACAGTAAAGCAAATAGAGTTCCTCTGGGAACCCAGTCTTCATTTTGCTGTGTCAATGGTTATTACTAAGATAATCTTTAAATCATTTTAACAGCTTAGAAGACAGAGTATCTCGTATCTAGGTATATATGGGGTGGATACCAAACATATTTTCCACTAATGGGCAATAATGTTTAACCTGCATACTTATGGAAGTATGAGAAATCCAGTACACTTTCTCTTCTTAAATGGAACATCTGCATACAGGACCATCAGGGAAATTACACTCTTTGCTTCACCCATGACATGTTTATGTACATTCACTTTTTCTTTCGGCATTTATTTTCCCCTTTTAAACCCAAAAAGAATATGGGATGGCACTGCTTGGAAAAACTAGTGTAAATGCCGATTTAAAAGTGATCTTATTTCCTTTCCAGGCTCACTCTCTCTTGAAGCAATCATGTTGGAAGTCTCCTGCAAGAGTGAAGGGAGCAGAACACCAGCCTGATTTTTAATGCCCAGAGCTGCACAAACAGTATTTTACCCAGGCTCCTTCCCTTGCTATTTATGTACTTAGAAAGAGGATTTCAGATGGAGTTGGCAATTTGTTGGCTTGCCATCTGAACCAATCTTTATGATATTATTTATAGAAGGTCTGCTTTTAAATGGGCTGGCTGATATTCTCATCCATCTCACTGTAGCTCTGGACTCCAGGGGCTGCCAGTGGACTGTCACAGCCACGACACTTGGCAGGCCAGGTCCTTGCTTGGTATAAATCAGCACTATTCCTGCCTACTGCTGCTAAGGGTTTCACTTGACATTTTTAGTACCGCTTGATTCATGCTCCAGTTAATCTGTTTCACTTTCATGGTTTTACTTGCCTGTTTAGCAAAAACCCTTAAACACTGTTAGCTTGTTTCTAATTGAATATTCCAACTGAAGCATCCTTGCAGACAGCTTTCAAGCATTGCAGTAGTAAATGGTATATTATGATTGAAATTATTACTTTTGATTAATATAAAAATTATTAAAACTAACAATTCAGTTACTGGACATTGAAAATTTTTCTGAGATTTTACTACTACCAGAAAAATTACCTGCGTAATTATTTTTATTACGCAGAAATAAATTTTCTGGGCAAAAACAACATGTATTCTTATTTATGTTATATTGCAAATTGATAGAAAATAGTTAGCTGTCAGTTATTACCCATTTATAAATGATGAAATGCAATTAATCATTACAGTATATTTCAAAAGAGTTATTAATTTCTATTCAAGCTTCTTGTCCAACTTTATGCTGGAGATTTACAAAACAAACTAATTGCATTTGAAAGATTTAGCCCCATGAGAAATTGCATTCACTATTCTTTGGTCTGTTTGGCTTTTTGAACCAAGAAGCAGCCCAGTTTGGAATTTTAAATGCAACTTTCATCTGTAATCTGCCACTGCAGCTGGTGGCCCACAGTAATGCTCAGGGCTATTTGAGTGTGATTGAGGCAGAATTTGCTCATATTCCAGATCATCATAAAGCTTCTTTTTTCTGACTGCCAATCAAGTGTTTAGATATATTTTTGGGCCTTTTTTTCCCCCCTTACAGGACAAGGAAATTACCTATGGTGGATGGAATTTTAACTGACATTTATATAACCTCAGAAATACAGGACTCAATTCTGCATGTATTGAAGCCTCCTGCCTCCCCAAACTTTTGTCAATCAATTTAACTGACGTAGCATCAGTGTGCTCAGTAGGGAGTTTAAGAAAATACTACTGTTCCTTTGGAATCTGCTGGTTTTATTCACGTGTTTTTTTGAATGAAGTACTTTCCAGAAGCAATGAACAAAATGTCTGGCTAATGTCACGGTTAGAAACTTCTCCACATAAGCAACTTTCCAGTGCATTACTTCTCCACATAGATTGTCTGATCTTGTAGCCAAGTATACTAAAATGTTATTTGGCCATAAATTTTAAAATAGAGGGCAAAATCAAGAAAACAAATCATAGAAATAATTAATTGCATCAATGTCCAGTAAAATAAACATTTTAAGGAAGGTTCCTCTGCTTGACAGAGGATTATTTTTTCTTTCCTTTACGGTACTATACATATAACAGTAACAATACTGCATGGTACTCATCATCACCTCTTATTGTGTTTTATTTCCGCTCAAAAAACTGCATAACCATACTATAACTAATAAAGCATTCTTAGCAACCACAACTCCCTCAACCAGCAGCCTCTGTCAGCCTAACAAGCATGCTGACTAGTTCCAGCAGTGGTGACCTTTGTAGGGACTCACTGGATCACAGGCTCACTTCGCCTATCTGCAAAGAAGCCTTCAGCTGCATTGTTGTTTCTTGTCTTTGTTCAATGAAAAGCCCCATAACAGAGTTATCCACTCCAGTACTAACAGGACTAAACAGTGATTACCTAAAAAATCCACAGATGGCTCATACAGTGCCCTTCACAGCAGAAAAACTTGCTTCAGTTTTTAAATTTTCTTTCATGTCGCTTAACATTTCCAGACCAGCATTAACTAACAATCATTTCTTTGTCAATAAAGTAATTTCTGAATTATAGCTTTGCAGATCGAAAGAGGATGGGAAAGCACACAAATATGAAGATAACCTTCTTGTGAAATATAAGCATGATAAATGCTACAGACCTTGGAAGTTGGCCAGCCAATAAGAAGTATAGGATTTTACCCTGCAGAGCAGCAGCCATATGAGGCAATAGAACTGGGAGGGGTGGCAGAAGGCAGACACAGAGTCCATACACCTCTCAGAGCTTTGCCCTTCCAACTGTTTTTGCTGCAGCTTCTGAAAAGCACTCATCTACAACCAGGCAGGTCTTCCTTGTTTTCTCCACCTGAGTCCAGGACAGGTACAGATACCATTTCACTGTCCTGAGACTGCTACACTTAGCAGGAAGGTTGACCCATTTGACATCTACATGATTTAATGTTTGATCCACATGTATCAATGGATCAATCTGCACAGAGGCAGAGTTTATTACTTTAAACACAGTAAAACCCCTTTTATTACCATTACCAAGGGAGCAGTATACTCTGTTGAGAAAGACACCATAATCAGCTTTTCTGGTCAAGGTCTCCTCTTCCCACTCTGCTAGTCCTTTCCACCTGCACCAGAAGCTTCAGCTCCTTGCCACTCCAGCATGGTCTACTGGCAGTAGGAAGCATCTCCATGTGTGCACATGTTCACAAGGTATCAAAGCTGCTCAGCATTTAGCAAAACTGAGCCAGTGTATTTCTCTTGTGTATTACTCTTCATTAGATCCAGTCACACAATGGAAGAAGCTACTGTGGCTATGTGACCCGTACCATCAGCTGCTCCAGGGTTTTTGAGAATTCCTTAATTCACTTAAAACAAGATTACCCAGGTTAGCCAGCTAATGATGGAGAAGCATTTAACCTCATTGGGCTGTTTTTGCCTTTATTAAAGGAGTGTTTACATAAAACCTGCTCTGCTATGGATCAATCTACACAGCACAGATCACCAGTGCACAGTGCACACAAACAGGGATGGGGCAGCAATGATTCCATGAGATCTGCAACTTCTCTCAGCACTTATAAATCTAGGAGAGGATAGAGTTTTATGGTCATAGAACCATTATTGTTTTGCGTATCTTTGTTTCTATCAACATTTATCTGTAAGAAGCCAGGTTAACCAGTATTGCACGTGATCACTTCTTGCTAGAAATCACAATGAAAGATGGCAGCTTGTAGCAAACTCCCACAGACTACAGGCAGGGTTAGAAAAACTGTGGCCAGTTTTCACCTTGGTAGTCTTATCCAAAGATCACGCAACTCCCCCATCAGGGTAAGGAGGACTGAGATTATAGTGAGGGAGACAGCAAAAACATACATTATGTGTATCCTCCTCTGCCAGTCATTAAACTGATATAAAAGATAAATATGTTTGGGACCTAATACAGTTCCAGAGGTATTGACAGTAAAGTAACAGTAGCACGTGAATGGAAGACAGAGAACTTGGCCTCAATGTAGAAAATAAATCCAATTTCAATAACATAGGAGGAATCTATGGAAATACTTCTGCATCATGTGATGTGTCACCTGATAGCCAAAAAGGTACTTATTTTTTCCACTTATGCAGAGTGATGGTTTGGCAATTAAGTTGAAGGTAAGATGGCCCTTGAACACTTAAGCTAATGGACAGTCTAGATACAACACACAGTGGCAAAGTGATCACAAAAACATCCTAGATGGAAGCTGAAATATGATCTTAACCAGACATTTTCTCCCACTGGCTCCCACTGGCATCAGTGGAAGACAAGAAACAGTGTATAATAGTAAGAATGGTTGCACAGTTACCTGGGCAGTTCTCATCTTGCCACACAGTCACAATTCACTGGAGACTGGTTCTCTGCTGACATGCTTTTTATGAAAAGTGATCATTAAGTTCATTAAAGTTCCAACTCCATCAATATAGAGCCAATTTTAGTGACCTCATCTCCATTTTGAAGTCTCTCATCAGGGTCTTCTGAACTCTAGTACTTCTTTTTCTTTCTCATCCTCTCTTACTGGGATCAAGTGTTGGTACCTGTCCCATCTAGCTAATCCTGGTCTTCTGCTTGCTATGGCTGAAATGAAATGAAATTTCTTCCTATCTTCTCATGAGTTATTCTTCAAGTCCTTTAATACAAACAGGTTTAGTTAAGACTTTTTCTGAAGTTTCTAAGCATAGCGTAGTTGCGGATCATGGTGGCCATTAGTACTCCAAATAAGGCCTTCAGCCCCAGATACATCCTAATTTCATACATATGTACATTATATAAATATTAGACTTTCAGCAGAATTTACAATGTTCAGTATTTTAGAACAGCTACAAATTAACCTCGACATTTTTTGGTTACAAACCACAGAACTCATTAACTTTTCTCATGTTTCCTTTCAGGAAAAGAAGCAGTTCTGTCATATCCCTAAATAAATTATATAATAAACAGTTCTGCTTTTTCCCACCATCACTAACATAACCTAATCACAAGGCAATCACATTTGACTTGATCTATCTCCAGAATTTCTAGTTGGAATTTATTTTACACAAAACATCCTGTCAGAAAGGTGGAAGGGAGCCCAACTTTTGCAGTGTGATAGATTATAGAGCAAGACAGTCTGCTGCACACTTGTGAAATAGTAAAACATAGCCAATTTAAAAAAAAAAAAAAANACCTAATCACAAGGCAATCACATTTGACTTGATCTATCTCCAGAATTTCTAGTTGGAATTTATTTTACACAAAACATCCTGTCAGAAAGGTGGAAGGGAGCCCAACTTTTGCAGTGTGATAGATTATAGAGCAAGACAGTCTGCTGCACACTTGTGAAATAGTANGTATTTCAAAATTCCTTATACCCAAATAAAAACTGGTATAAAAATTAAATTCAATCATTTAATTTCTTTCCACAGACTATATATGCAGGTAGGATTTAAATTTGGGCTTACATATGTTGGTATCAAACACAAAGGGAGAAAAAAATATTAAATTCCCCTTTTCAATTAAAGTCAAATGCTGCCTAAAATTCCTATAGATCAGACACAGAAGACAATTTAGCAATACATATTCATATCATGTAGAACTATTTTCTAAATGCAGTTATTAATTTTAAAAACCCAACCAACAACCCCAAATATGTTGAGACATTTTAATTTCAAGGAGGATTGCCTAAGACATATGGAAACATCCAACACAATTTTTAAAACTTCCCAATTTCACAGTCACCAGTATTTTTATCCTCTTTACTTCAAGATGAATATATTCTTCATTCTTGAGGCCACAAAAAGGCATCCACTTCTGATGGCTTTCTTAAATATCATTCCTCTGATATAAAAGCCTGTCCTTCTATCATCCACCTCCTTGATGCCTTCCAGTGAAAGTGAACTTAACACCTTATTTTCTCTCCTAGATTTTTTAAGAATCTCTCTTTATCTTCACTAGTGTGAAGATACTAAGTGTTCTCTTAGCAATCTAGCTCCATTACTGAGGGATTACTTTTGACAGCCACTGTCAGACCCAAGAATGGACATACATGATTCTGCTGACATTAAAGACAGCCCAGCCTGTCTTCAAGCCCTGGCTGGGCTTATTGTCTTGGTCATCAGATCTAATGTTGGTTGCAGGAGGATGAAGATTTGTGTAACTTTCAACTTTGACATGGTAAGTATTGAATACTTAGTTTTGGTTTAGACTGCTAAATTTTCTTTCTTTTCTTCCCATAGAGAATGGAAACAATCTTAGCAGTCTAATCACAGGCACTGTGAAGTTCTATGAGGGGAAAAGACAAACAACACCTAGTTGTTATTCAAACTGTCATTTTGAGGAATGCACCTTCCCTTCAAATTGTTTGTTTTTTTCATCCACATCATGCACCTCTTTGTGTGTATTTTGTGTGAACGTATGTGTAGGAGTGAAGAAACAACATCACACAGGGAGATGGGCAGGACAGAATATGAGCATTGAAGAACGAGTATAAATAGGACTCACCAACCTCAGCTGATGAGTGTTTTTTCACATTTCAGGAAGAAGAAGGGAAAATAATAGTGTCTTTATAGTACCACAGCAGGTGTCTTACCTTGAGCAAGTAAGAGTTAAAACCTTACAAAACAGAAGTGAGGAGGACACAATCTGAAGGACAGGGAGCAACCAGTATTGGACAACCTGGCAAATGTACAAGGCCTGTTTAACAACAGGGATTGACTTACTATTTGTGGCAGCCAAACCTGTTCTGTCTTCCATGACAGAAAGCCAGACAATGCAACTTTTGTACTACAGCTATGTAAATGCAAAATAAAACATGATAAATTACACCAAACTGCAAATTTGGCCAAGCCATTGATTTGCAAATGTAACTTTCAGTATTTTCAAAGTTAATTTAAGATTTAAATAAAGTAGTTGCATTCTGTTCATTGAACTTGAAAACACTGAGCTTTACCCTCAAAAACCAATTCCTAATTTGATACAGCTGGGTAATTTTTGGTCAGGCCCAAAAGATCTGGACTGCATGTTGCTGGCCTGGCTGTATGCGGGAACTTGGCAGCTTGCTTGGTTCCTCTGCACAGGCTACACAGCCCCAGGCCCTGTGTTTATTTACTCATTTCCACAACTATTTACCCACTATATATTCAATATGCACTATGAGTATTAACATAGAATAATAAAATCAGAAAATGGTTTGGCTTGGAAGGGGCCTTAAAGATCATCTAATTCCTGCCGTGGGCAGGGACACCTTTCATTAGACCAGATTGTTCAAAGCCCCATCCAAACTGGCCTTGAACATTTCCAGAGAAGGAGCATCCACAGTTACTCGGGGCAACCTCTGCCAATACCTCACCACCGTCACAATAAAGAATTTCTTCTTAATATCTGATCTAAACCTACGCTCTTTCAGTTGAAGCCATTCCCTCTAGTTCTGGCACTACATGCCCTTGTGAAAGGTTTCTCCCCATCTTTCTTGCAGGGCCCTTCAGGTACAGAAAGGCTGCAACAAATTCACACCAAAGATACTTCCTCTCCAGGCTGAAACCCAATTGTCTCAGCCTTTCCTCTTAGGAGAGGTGTTCCATCCCTCTAATCAACTTGATGGCCTCCTCTGGACTCACTCCAGCAGGTCCATGTCCTTTCTGTGTTGGGACCCCAGAGCTGGATGCAGCACTGCAGGTGGGGTCTCAGCAGGGAGGAGCAGAGGGGCAGAATTCCCACCCTTGCCCTGCTGCCCATGCTGCTTTGGATGCAGCCTAGGATACAATTGGATTTCTGGTCTGCCAGTGCACATTGCTGGGTCATGTCCAGCAGCACCCCAAGTCCTTCTCAGCAGGGCTGCTCTAGTTCTGTTTATAACAGCTATCAAATATCAAATTGTTTAATCTCATTAAATTAAAACATGCACACTGCTATCGTCTGCCTTTTTAAGTTGGGAATCTAATTTTTTAGAATGCAAGTAAGTTTCATATTCTATTTTGATTATGTGACGAGCCTTATTTCACATCAGTAATTGTATAATATGGGAATTTTGTATGCATTTAATATTTAACAGCCTTTTGGAACAATTTCTGGCCAGTACAACAAAGTCTCTGTTCCTTGGTTTCCTATCAAGTAGCAAATGGGCTACCACATATACAGCTATGATGAGGTATAACAATGCTTATTTTCTAAAGTGCTTTCTTTTATGTCAGATTAAAAAGTGTCATGCTGTGAAGTTAAAAGAAACAACTTTAGACCAGAAAGGAATTTACAATTAGATGATTTCAAAAAGCAGTTAAAAATCATTTGAGACTATTTCCAAAATGAAAAAGCACTTATTGAGCATTGACATAAGCAAATCAATACAAGGTCTACCTAGAGAGTTATCATGCAGGCAGTTCCTTCATGATCTCAGAAATATAAAGAAATTAGTTATAGACTAAAAACACTAATCTTTATTTGAAATATATACTCTTTGAAAATCTCCTCCTTGTACACAGCAAGCCAAATTTTGAAACTCCAACCAACTTCACTGGAACTTAATATGCTGAATTAGGTGTCTGTATCCTCATAGAAAGCTTTCTCAGCCTTAGAGTGGTTGCATGACCATCCACTAAGACAACAAAAAGAACAGGTTGTGAAGGTCCTACATGTCTAGGTTTTAGCAGTTTCTGGTCTTGCTTTACTTGTGTCTATCCCGCAATCAGTGGTGAGAAAAGATATTTTTTTCCTTTCCTTCATTGCAGAATACCCTAGATCTCTGCTAACCAGAGTATACACTGGGAATTGATTTCTACCAAGTGTAGCAGAAAAACTGTTTATGAAGATAGTACTCAGTAAACAAAACTGTATTGCTAGGCATAGCTACTAAGATTCTTTACAAAAACCGTATTTAAGCCATAAAGCCTCTTGCCAGAAGATAGTAGAGATATTAAAAATTTCTGTGGATTCAAGAGGAGACTGGAAAAAATAATTAAAGACTCATGATTATCAAGGATGCCACCTGCTTCACAATGTCCACAAATCTTGAACTGCTGCAGCATTAGAACTTTATTTTGAGGAAACATCGTCTTACACACCTGCCCTTTTCTAGCGGCTTTGTTAGATGTGTTAGGGAGACAGATTCCAAATCTGGTCCAGACAACCACTCTTACGATCTTACCATAACCATAAAACTTGGTTAAATGTTTTTCATGGCCAGACCTAAATTTGAAGAAAATAGAAAGGGATGTGAAATACCTGTGTGTGGAGACAAGATGTAAGCAAGTGGCTGTTAAAACTTAATAATACAATTCAGCTTCCACTTGTCAGCACTTTGGTGTGTTTCAGTCATAAGCACCTATTAATTTCTAAGGTAAAATAGGTTAATTTTTTTAACAATGAAGATTGGGTTGAAGCTAAATTCAATTCACACTTGATGTGAAATAGATCTAAACTCAAATTTTGAAAAGCACACCATGAAAGCACATCATGAAAGCAGTGAGCTTGACCTCACTCAACACAAAGATATACTATTCAACAGTATCAAATAATATATATACAACACTTTTTGAAACCATGCTTTGTATGAAATGAAAACATTCCCATACTGCATAAGGAACAAACCTTCAGCAAATCAATAACTGGCTGAGTTCACTTGAGGCACCTCAGCTGAAACAAGACTTAGAAGAAAATCATAATGAAGTTCATACATTTTCATTTTCACTGCAACTGAAATGAGTCAAGTAGCACAGTGACCTTGCACCTTTATAATGTACTTTTTGTTTCTCGTGTACAACAGCCACATGATTGTGAATTGCACGTGCACGTTTCCTAACCAGGATCATTTAGTGGTAATAAAAAGCCTGGGTTAATTTCTAAACACAATTATTTTAGAGATCACCATGATAATATGATAAGAAGAGGAAAAATGGATGTGAGACACATTCCCTTCTGCTTCCTCCTCATGGCCAGCTTCAACTGCCTCTCTGGCTGGGGCCATGCTAGATGTCCAGCAGTGCTTCCTCTCAGTGCACAGAGGGAGAAACAGATGTGGCAGAAGGGAGGGAGGGATGCCAGATGAAAGGAAAGCAGTTCTCAGATGAAAAGAAAGGAGTTCTCTCCCTTTTTTTCCATCAGTGCTGAACGAAGGGAAAATCCAATCACGTTCACCATGCTCATCCTATACTTCCTCTCTCTTTCCCTTTTTAAGATGGCTCAGTCATGTTACTCCCCCATGAACACTGGTAAAACAGTGCCACATTTACTTTTTTTCTCCTCATTTCAGACACCACCCTCTTACAGACAGACCTCCTTGCTTCAGATGCCCCTCATCCTATATCTAACCATTTTTTCCTTTCCACATTCTCAAGGGGTTATGCCACACCTTTCAGTTGCTACATGACAAAAGTAGACATCTTTCAAAAGCCCTTGAGACTTTGCACATACATAATGACACTTCCTGAATGATTTTTTTGATTACACATAGTTTGAGGTCATGCTGTGCTAAATGTTATATTCAGTGTATGTTCCAGTCACTCACAAAAGCACATACAAAGAAAGCTGGTGCATGACAGGTGATGTCAGAAGAAAAGTTAAAAACCAGTGAAGTGAGGGAACTGAGAGAAGCAGGATGCAGAATATAATGCTTTTTTTCTTTCTCTTGTTTTCTGTCAACAGAACAATTTTAAAAACTTAATTTGTATTTGTTGTCTGTCTTCACCAATTCGTATATTAGAACTGAGATGCACTACTTACTTGCTCTTCATATAAAGACATTCTGTACTGGCAAGATAAAAAAAAGAGTTTTGAAATATAAAATGTCCTAGTCATTTCCCCAGTGCAAAATTTGTAACATTTACCCTTATACCATGACCTGGGAAGGAAAAACATTTTAACAGTCAACTTATCTTCTTGAGGCTTTTTTTCTAAATTTTTGCGCTATTGGTAGACACATTTATTGTTTAATTGATGGTATAAACTCTCACTTTCTTTATGCCTAGACAGCTTCCTGAGAAACAAGAACGGAATATAAACCAGATTAGAAAACTGGATTTTCTAGCCTACAGCTAATGAATTACGTGAATTTAGGTAAAACTGATACCAGACACAGTGTGACAGAAATTTGGCTGCATCTTCTAGAAGAAAGGTTGAAAGTATTTCACTGAGCAAGAAGTCAAGAGTAAATATTTTATTGTGTAACCAAATTTAGGACAAACATCATTTTCAGCACAGAATTTAACAGAAACAACATTCCAGTCAAATTAGCTAGCTTGACTCAGTACAGCAAAGGATAAAGAGATCAGAACTGCTCCCTCTGATTCAACTTATATTTACTCAACTGAAAGCTACCAGACGCTACTAGATCCGTACATAAAGTGTTACTGTTCCCTCACTTGGTCACCTTAAAACTACACATCCAACCAACACCCAAATGGAAAGCCTTTGTCATCTGTCAACGCTGACATCAACAAAATCTCCATTCTTTCTATCTGTTGCTAATGAGCTTTACCATTAACATGCACATGCTTACAACATCGAAACCTGCTCATCTCTCACTCTAAACTGCACTTATCAAAAAGGAAAATCAAAATACTCACTTCGGCTACATTTGCTTGCAGAAATGGACTGACAGAACGCTCACAAACAAAATTAGACCTGATTACTTATCTGTATTAGAAAGAAATCTTCATCTACTTAGTGGAAATATTGCTTAATTTGTCTCAATCCCTTCTTTAAAAAGCAATCAGTTAATTTTCCAAAGGGAAAAACCCCGCAGGAACGCTCCCGCAGCTCCCTCCCCGCGGCGGCGGCAGCCAGCGCCGAGCACTTACTGATCTTCTCCTCCCCTCTGGAGAAGGGAAAGCAGCAGAGCTGGCCCATGGCACCGGCCGCCTCAGCCTCTCCCTCGTCCTCTCTGCTTGCACCTCAAGCAAAACCTGCAAGTCGGGCGGCTGTCCGTGCAAAAATTGCTTACTCCTCCCGGGAAGCGAGCGGGAGCCGGGGACCGNCGACACCCAAACCCCAGCGCCAGCCCGCGGGGCCGCGGATCGCGGGCATCCTGCGACTGTCTCCCCGACATCCAATATGCTCAAAGACACATCTTCCCTTTCCCGTCCTGACGCTACGGGAGGGATGGGCGCTAAAAAATGCAGGCACTGGTCTAACCACCTTAAATACGGCACCGGCCAGTGGGGCTGAGCGCCCCTGCCACCACTGCTCCCCTCCGCTCCACAGCCGTGTGCTGAGAAACGGCAGAAAATATAGTTAAGGACATATTTATTATGTGTATATATATATATTAATATTTATAGTTAATATATGGGCTCTCTTTCTTTCCCCCCAAAGGAAAAATGAAGTTGTAAGACTAAGCAAGGAAGAAAGCTGCTCAAGCAGCTGCAAGAGCGACACAGCAGCCGTAGCCTGAGATGCTGAGAAACAAACTGGGATTATCGCTTTGGGTGTGGCGGGGATTTGCCTCCGACTTCAGAAGGAATACAGCCGGCCACCTTCACTTCAGGTTACTAGTCCTTCTTTCTCAATACGACGTGTACAAGTGTGGGTGGTGGAGATCACCTGGTGGACGTAATAAATTTAGAATTTTCTAAGGCAATAAAATACTAACGAGATGCGACATCAGTTAGTAATTAAAGATAAAAAAGAATCAAAGGCAGTCCTACAAGGATTAGTATTAGACCCAACATTACTCAACACAGTCATTATTGACTTGAAAGTAAATAAATGATAAAATACCTAAGAATGAAAGTTTGGCATACACAGTGAGAAAGGATAGTAAATGAGCACAGCCTGTATGGTTTTGGCAAATTGAGTCTATTCCTCCAAAGTATGTCAATAAAAACAAATAAAAAGACATACATTTTGTTTAAGCATTCTCCCACTGACCAGAACCAAACCCACCCAGCTTTCTCCTTATTTTGTCTTGTGGTTCCTTTAATTTAAAGGAATCAAACACTATTGGGGGGCTCATAAACTTTTGGCTATCAAAGCATCTTCACAGAGTAAGTCTATGTGAATATCCCAGCTTTTGCTGCAATTAGTTGCCAGCACAAGCTGTTCTGCTAAACAACAAGCAATGTACATGACGTGTGGCTGAGAAGTAACTCTCTGGCATCCAATGAACTGGTATTGAAGACTGACCCATGGTCAGCCATTCATAATGGCAAGACTCCCCGATGCCCTGTAGCTCTTTAAATTCAAGCTCATACTGCAATTTTTTTTTTTTTTTGCCTCATTGAGAGAATTGATAAAATATCTCTCTTCTATATGTGTATTTCTGCCAATGTGTAGATATTTAATATTTCAAGATTTCTACATCTGATTAGTTTACCAGAAACTTGCCAACAACTTTTAAAGTTAATATTGTAATGGGCAGATAACACACATATATACACGTAAGCAAAATGGTCCCACAGATCTTCTATCATTTGGCTAATAATGAAGGAATGCAAGTGTACACAGAAATTGTGGGATTACAGACTAGAAAGTCTGCACGCTGTCCTGGAACAGAGTTCCATTTTCTTCTCAGTAGCTGGTACAGTGTTTGTTTTGGATTTAGGATGAGAACAATGTTGGTAACACACTGATGTTTAAGTTATTGCTGAGCAGTGTTCACTCTAAGTCAGGGAGTTTCCAGTTTCCTATGCTCTGCCAGAGAGCAGGTACACAAGAAGCTGGGAGGGAGTGCAGCCAGGACAGCTGACCAGAACTGGCCAAAGGGATATTGCAGACTGTAGAAGGTTGTGTCCTGTATATAAAGCAGGGGGAGTTGGCTAGGAGGCACCAATAGCTGCTTGGGGACAGGCTGACAACCCATTTGTCAGCAGGTTTTATTATTATCCTTCTGTATTATTATTATTATTATTATTATTATTATTATTATTATTATTAACAACTTTATTTCCGTTATTAAACTGTTCCTATCCTAACCTACAGCTTTTACTTTTTTTCTGCTTCTTCTCCCCATCCCACCATGGGTGGGGGTGGACAGGGAGTGAATAAGCAGCTGTGTGGTACTTAGTTGCTGGCTGGGGTTAAACTCCAACACACTTTCCCGTCCAGGAGATCGAGGAAAAGCACGGTGTTTCATTGAGAGATCATCCATGTGCACTTGAAAACCAGCCTTTCATTACTACAGTCAATTTGCTTTTGAAAGTATTTTTTTTCTACATTCAGAAAGTAAAAATAAATCAAAAGAAACTGAATGCGCAATTACTTTCCATTAAAAGACCTAATCTTGCAAAATCTCCTCTGGTGATACCTGCAGTCACTGACGCTTGAGCACCATTACTGACAGCCTGTGACAGCAATGGTTCTTAACATTTGATGTTAATATGAAGGATGTTAAAGCATGCAAGTTTCTTCTCATCACATTGATGAAATAAAACAAAAGGCTCAGATGACTTTTTTATTATTCTAGTTTATATTATAAAGACTAATANTCTAAGTCAGGGAGTTTCCAGTTTCCTATGCTCTGCCAGAGAGCAGGTACACAAGAAGCTGGGAGGGAGTGCAGCCAGGACAGCTGACCAGAACTGGCCAAAGGGATATTGCAGACTGTAGAAGGTTGTGTCCTGTATATAAAGCAGGGGGAGTTGGCTAGGAGGCACCAATAGCTGCTTGGGGACAGGCTGACAACCCATTTGTCAGTAGGTTTTATTATTATCCTTCTGTATTATTATTATTATTATTATTATTATTATTATTATTATTATTATTATTAACTNCTACTATTAATCTGCACTTTTAAAATTTTCTGGTTCATATGATATGCTTTCCATAAAGCCATTAATTTAACCAGTGGCAGAAGTTCTTCACAAAAATGTCTACTACTTCACATTCAAACTACTTTTTGATTCAAGAAATTATATGTTTGTTTTCCCAAAAGTAAGAATCTCAGACTGGAAAATCCTATGAATATTTCATATTTTTTACAGTGATAAGTCAGCTTATCTCAGAAGAACAAGTGTAATATATTTAACATATTTGTAAAGCATGGTTTCTCATAAAATTAGAATTGTCTTTAAGCTATGTAATATTCAAAAACTAAATGCATAAGGTTGGTAGGTGGTAATTTTTATTCTTTTCCATTACTACTCTGTTATTAACAATAATTAGATCATCTGCAATTTAAAGAATTATCTTCCAGTAGCAGAAATAAAAAATCAGGGCAGTATACAAGTTTTTAAAATAACTATAAATTTTTAAGTTCTATATTCAATGGAATTCCTTTCAGCTGTGTAGTTGCCTCCCTTAAGGAGATGCTGTCAGCCTAACCCAGAGCAAAAAGAAAAGAACATGACCCATATTCTACAACATAAATGAATTAAACATGAATACTACAGGGCATAAGTGAAGACAGTCATCTAAGCACTGAGAAAGTATTTCTAAGAGTGAGCAGTATCTTCCATTCTGTTCAGGATCAAAACAAGAAGACAGACAACATTTTAGGCAAACCTCCCAAATATTCTCAACCAAAAAAACTTTAAAAAGAGAAAAAAACCCCAAAATCAAAAATGTTCAAGTAATAAAACAAACATTAACATATATTTTTCAGTTTTATGTAAGCATAATCTCCTTCTATATACGGAGATCACATCCATGTAGTACCTAAATGGATACAGAGTTCCTGGTGCTCTCATCTTTCCACATGTTAAACCAAGCAGTATTAAGAAGCACAAAGTCCTCCTGTACTTACACCCAGGAATACTTCTGTTAAAACATGCAATAACCACAGTTCTTACTGATCACTTTCTAAGCAGTCCTGGCATCCATGGATGTCAGGATGACAATAGTCTATTAAGCAATTCTGGAGTAGTCACAACCAGTGATAGACCTCTGTCATCCATCTATAAGCCATCTTTTAGCCAAAATGAACAAAATACATAAGTACAAATGTGGGTACAAGGAAGAAACAGAGGATTCAAGGAGAGCCCTGGCCTTTAAACACTGGCCCTATCATTCTGTGTGCATTCTAACTTCCAAGATGAGGATAGGGGACCATCAAGTCCATTGAAACCTCCAGAGCTGGATAGGGTCCATTTAAAATATTTAAAATATTTAAAATATTTTAAATATGATATTCAGAAACAAAAGTGGGTCTGATCATATTTTCAGTGCTTTGCTAGCTCAAGGTCTGCCATTTGTTTTGTTTGGACATCTCTTGAAATTTTGGTGAGATATACAAAATACATTTTTACAGAAGTTACAGCAGAGTAGCAAAGCTTTCAGCTGTTTCAGGCACATGTGACTGGATACAGAATTATAATAACTATAGCCACATGAGGCCACATAAACAGCTAAAGTATTATTAAAAATGAATAGGTCCCAAAAGATACTGGTATATATTTTGTTGGGAGGCAGAGAAACTGAAGGAGACCTTGGGATTAAAACGGAGGGGTAAAATTTTTCCAGGTAAGGAATGGCAAGGTACCATCCTTTATCAAGGATGGCTGTTCAGATTAGCCAAAACAAAGTGGTTGAAAAAAAAAACAGCAAAAAGAACTATTGGCCTCCCCGAGTAGAAATTATGGTTTTGAATTTTGGAAAGTCTCCTCACAGCAGATAAAGACTAAGAGAAACTAAAATGTATTCATTTTAAGCAGAGGCAATTTCAGCCTTCTTAATGCTCCTGGATACTGTTCAGCTGATCAGAAGGAACCTAGCTTTTTTTAGATGATGGTTGTGGTGCAAATTATGTAAAAAGTGGGTGAGGAGGAAAAGCTGATCTGCATTTCAATTTAAAAGTATTTCTGCTCTCAGAACCTAAGCTGTTCCCAAGCCTATGTATAAAAACACACATACACACACATAGAGTGCAGAAGACAGTAAATCACTGTAAGTTTTGTTTTGGGAGCACCTACCAAATCAAAATTACAATGCCCATGTACAAGATAAAATAGGGATAAATAAATGATATGTTGGACTTGCCAATATGCAAACATTTTCCTACTGTGTTTGACAGTACAGACTATGCTCCTACTTCTTTCTGACATTTGGTTTGTAATGCATTGTATAATTCTAACAATTTTTCAATTGTGTCTTTCTGAAAATGCTTCCAATTCAATGTTTCTGGAGAAGTAGGAGCATAGTCTGTACTGTCAAACACAGTACAGACTATGCT